>ML367311.1:0-10408 GCA_005239505.1 Nicotiana paniculata | reverse complement strand
TTTTAATTTATAAATAAAATTTATTTATTTTAAGGTAAGTTCATAATATAAATTAAAAAGAGATAAAATTATTATATTAAAAGTCTAAAAAAATAAAAGAGAAACGTTGATAATTTAGAGGGTAAAATAGATATTTGGCGATCAAAATTTTGAAAAATCTAGTTGAGTAATGAACTCGAATAGGGTCATCACATCCAATCCAAGACTTAATTCCCACCTTCCGCAAAGATCCAACTGGAGTAAGAAACTTCAGTGTTTACTTTGTGGAATCTCCCTGGGGAGAATCTCTTTTACAAACTTATAAGAATATATATACATTATACATCAGAGATGTCGCCCCTCCTGATGTAGAATTCTCAACAATGAGATTATACTTTGAATTGGGCATAGTGACAGGGAACTTGGTCCTAAGAACATCTCAATTGGGTGGATTGATTGGGAACAAATTATCCTGAAATTATTTGATGGGAATATAATATGAAAATTAAACAATAACCGGATTAATTAGTTATGTATTTTCATTGCGAGATGTTTGGTTCATTGGACAAAAAATAGGATATATAGTTTGGATAAATTTTTATTTTCAATTTAATCTTGAATGTTTTAAAGGACTTAGGGGGGACGAGCCTTGAAAAAAGGGCATCCCGGTATTAGCAAATTCGATCAAATGCGAGTCTCGAAATTATTATCCCTTATCTAACCAACCAAGCGACCCTAATGTCTAGTGAGAAGCAGCTGGCAAGGCTAACTAGCTAAGAAAGGTCGTCGTGGAAGTGACTGAGGTATCCATGGTTGAGTAATTATTTCGCTGTCTGAGTTGTAAAAATATCATTGTCAATCTTCATCGTTTGGTTAAAAACAAGGTTACACCAGAATAATAATCCCACATTCTATATTGGATACATAATACCAAGGTTTTGGTGTATAAAATTTATAGCGGTATTAATTAATACTACTAACCAAACGAATCCCAAATTTAATACCAGGATTAATTCCAGTAACCAAACGACCCCTTTTGATAATTACTTTTTAGCTTATCCTTTTGGCCAAGTTGGATGATAAATCAAATTCTTGCATCCACCTTTTGTCCATGCTTTAAAACAAACGGGCAGTAACTGCAATAAACTAACCCGAAACACTTTGTTATTATGGAAAGTATAGAATCATCCAAATTGCAATAAACAACAATAGAATGTTATTCTCAAATGATGAAGAAAAGACAACATATGGGATGGGAAGTGGGATGTGGATATACCATTATCAATTGGCATAACCAGATCAAAAACACTATAAGAACCTAATAGAGAAAATCCCTCATTCAAAATCGGGCTTCTCGGGGTATGTGCAACCAGACCTTTGGATGATAACATTTGATGCATAACAACCTGCTTTGACACAATCTGCAATAGGTTTTCCTTGGACCAACTGTGCAAGGAATCCTCCAACAAATGCATCACCTACAAATGTGTAAACAGAAGAAATAATGTAATTTCTTGGGTATTCATGGTTTGTTTACCAAGCAGAAGTACTGAAAAACAGGGCGCACACAAGGAAATTTTTTAACATTTCGACCAATAAGTTAATTTAACTTGAGCGGAAGAAATCAACAAGGTAACTAGAGACAAGCTAGGAAGTGTAACATTATGTAATTTTGTCATATTTAAGATTTGGTAAAAATATTTACCATCCTACTTAATTTCCAAAAACTTGTAAAACCTTCACGGGAACATGTAATTTTTCAGAAACAAAAGGAGAGAAACAATGTTAGCACAAGTTGCAAAATGATCTCTTTTTTTCTCTCTTTGATCAAGAAAGTAGTAAAGAATCTTTAATAGTTCAAAATTTTACAGTTCTGGTTCCTACCAGCTTTAGTTTTGAATTTTCTATAGAAAAGACTTGAAACCGATTAAATGCGTTAAAAGGATGCAATGTCATAAGAACAGAATTCAAAGAAGAGTACCAGCTAATCGGGAAAACATATAGTTACCACCAAATGTATGGGTATTTTAACTCTATCGCGATAGAAACAAGCAAAACTAGCATAAACCACATACCAGCACCGTTGGTGTCAACAAGTTTCTCTTTTGGCAAAGGAATAACTGGGAACAATTTCACCTTCCCATCCTCAGCAACAACAACTGGATCAGCACCCTGTGTAATGACAGTGATTCTCTTGTGTGTTCCTGATGCCTTTGGCCATTGCGAGATCTTCAAAGCTATTTCTTCAACATTATCAGTCTGGTCATTAAAGCACAAGTTAGCTATGTAACACACATCCAAAACAATTTGAGAAACCTGGAGCTAATCTAAGCAATTACCTCCCAGCCGTGGACTCTAGAGAAGGTTCTTGCTTCTGTCTCATTACCAAAGACAAAGTCCATATACCTGAAAACAAGAGATGCAAGCCCTAATCAGCACCTGTCTGCATTCATATAACTTTAAAGAGGTAGGACATTGGCCTTACGGCAAGACTTTCTCCTGTTGATCCTTGAAGAACTCACAGATAAATGGTGCTGAAAGGTTCATTGAGAAAATCTGCACAATGTGGAAACTTACGTGATTGTTTGACTAATTCTACAAAAAGAAGTCAAACACAAATACTGTCAAACAGTCAGACCTTGTTTTTGGCAGCCGCATGCTCAGCAACAAGATGAATAGATTCTGGAGAAACAGTGAGAAAAAATCCAGCAATGTAATAGTACTTGGCCTTCTCCACTATACAGAGTACAGACACACTCATTAGTTTTATATAACATGAAAATTAGAGTTCCACGTATAAACACCAGGACTAAAGATTCCTACCCAAAGCCCAGTTCTCTGGTTTTTTCAAATGGTCAACCTTATAGCAATTTGCAGCTGATAAGTTTGCAACCAGCGACCTGGATAAATTAATTTCCAAACATCATCAATAAGAAGTATTTGAAACCTTGAGAAGACTGAGTTTGTCATATTTTTAACTTTTATTAAATGAAAATTAATATTTTCTTCTTTTCCCTCCTTTTCAGCCAGAACAAGTTACGAGTTTAATTGTACAACAGCAAGGAGGTAAGACAGTAAGCATTGCTCTAGACAAACCTTTCGCCATCAAGCACACAGACAGCACAAGTACCCGTTGGACTCTCATCCTCATAGTAGTGAACCTAAATGCAAAAATCATGAAATTAAAGTCTCTTGTTACCATGTTATCACTCCAAATAATAGCAAGGCAAAGGCAAAATGATGAATTCAGAAGTCTGAAAATATTGATAATAAGCCCCACCCCCACCCCCCCAAAAAAAAGCCAAACAAGGAGAAGGTTAGAGACAAAGAATCTACATTGACACCAGCATCTTTCGCGTTTTTCTTCATTTCCTCCCCATACTTGTCCTTCCCAATAGAGCCCATGTAACTTGTTGCACCTGGAATTTGAAGCATCCACTGCAAGTGAAAATGGAAAGTTATTATTCTGGACTAAATAGCTCACGTAAGAATGCAAGAACCAAGGGAGAACAAAAATGACAACACACCTGAGCTACTCTGATTGAATTTTGAGTTGCACCTGCAATTCAAATGAAAAGACAAATGTGTTCAGGGTGTCGTAGTATCTTCAATGCAAATATCATTCAATAAAGATGTTGTTAGGTAAGGTATCGAGTGATGGCAATTTACCTCCAGCAATGTATTCAACACTAAACTTGGATGTCATTTCATCGTACCTACATTATAAATTCTTTATCAGCATTTTGTATGAACAAGCATATTCCTTGTCAAGACACAAGATGTAACTTTTTTCTTCAGCATAATAAGTTCTAGTAACTACTCTCTCTTTATATTTGTATTACAAACATAAAACTATTCAATAAGGCAAATATTTCAACTTTAATATCAGAAAATAATAGGCCCGTCATTTAATTAACTATAACCAGAAAAGCATCTATACAAGTCTCTTTTGAATGAGAGTTTATTGCAACCAGCCGTGCACTTAAGAAAGCAATAAGCCTATCTATAAAAGAAACAGAGAAATGCTAACATTTCCAATTTATAGTGAATCGACAGGAAATCATGGCACGTCTCAGTTTCCCACGATAATATGGCTTAAACGATTTGTACTGCATATTCCATAACAATGCTAGGCGATACATTTTTTGACTTCCAAACTGACTTGATATTTCAGAAATAAAATGAACAAAGATAAACCCAAAATATGCTTTTCAAGAGGCAGTGTAATGCTTTTAGCTCGTAGAAAAATTACATGTTTAAGAATTATTCAGTACGGATAAGCAACGAGGCACTCCATTTACTATTTAACAGATCAAATCAGGAAGAACTGCAAGAAATATTATAATCAATTTATTCAATTAATAATTATGAATAAATCATCATTGCCTGAATCAAATGGAAAATACTCTTCATTCCTAAACACATTAATAATATCCCAACAATGGTACCCAAATAACACTGAAGCTAGCTGCCACCTAATCCAGTCAGCTGAGCTAAGCTAACCGGCCAGATATTTATATATCAATTCAATGACGAATAAACTAATTAGAGGCGCAAACTTATCAAAAGGAATAAAAAAGAAACTAATTAGAGCAAACTGCAAATACAAACTGATGAAATGAAATAACTTACATAGACAAGTGCTTTTCCTCAGCAAGAATTGCATTGTTCGGCTTAATGTCGTACCTGAGTTAAAATCATGTCATTCAAATAAGAATCTTACTTCTTACAACAAAACACACACACACACACACACACACAGAGCTCCATGTAAAGCAAATGCATTAACCCAATCCAAGATCCAAAATTTAAGCAATAAGTGGCAAATTAACATCTAGCATTCACCAGATCTATGAAATTAAATCAACTAACACGTATTTTTTTAATAGGAAATTAACTGAAAATGGGAAAGAAGTAAAAAAAAACATTACTTGTTGAGGAAATCTTGATCGATAACAGCTGAGATATCGAGCAATGGGTTGCCCATACCCAAAAGAATACCCTCAAAATCCATTTTTTGATATTTCTGTAAATTCTGTTTTGTTGTTGAAAATGGAGGTTCAGATCTTAAGGTAGGTGCAGTTTCGGCTTTAGGTATCAAACTCTTTATATAGTAATAGCGTCGGTGTTGGTAGGTAAATGATCCTGTTTTCTTTCTTTTTTTTTTGGCAATCCACTAGGTATGGTTTATTTATATATAAAATAAACAACAAGAAGTCTATGTTGTCCTACTAAAAGTAGGACTATACAATTTTGAAAAACATAGAACCTATTATCAAAATCAGGCTTGTAAAACCTATTTTGATATCACATGAAATACTACTAGCAATATTTACTATGAACAACACTAAAACTAGCCTAGTCGAATATAATGACTTATATCCAACTTCAATAGAATTTGCACTGCCTAGCCATCTTACACTTGATGTTTGATTGCACAAGTAGCAACCCATTTCTGGACTTGGTAGCTGAATCTCCGGAGGTTGGACGTAACTCCCAAGTAACCATAGTACACCAAACCAACATTGAACAAACAATGTAGAACAATAACGTACTTGAGACACGTTGCAGCTTTTGCCTCCATTTTTGGGTGTGTTCCATGTATTATTTCTTCTATTTTGCATGGTGATCATCATTAGAGGTTGTATTGACTTGCTTTGTCAGGGTGTTAACTCATTTTTCAATATGCAAGCACGTGGCTTCTTCCAATCCTTGTATACCTGGGCTAATGACATTTCGGTTATGGTAAACTTGCCTTCAACTTCGTATGTTGTCCTTGCCTCTCTTGTTGACAGCCTTGCCAAGGGTGACACATCAAATGGCAAAAGATTGTGTTGCATCAAGGACCAGGCCCAGAATACCTTACTATTTTCCTTAATGCACGGCCAATTCTCTTGCGAATAGGGGACACTCTTTGGCCATCTCCATGGAATTTGTGTCATACTTGTCACTTTCACTTCATACTTGTGACGCCCTTGATTTTATATTTCAAGTTTTATTAAAAAGTTTCTTTTTCCAAACTAAATACAACACATCATCTTTTTATTATTAAATAGTAAAAGTGACATTTTCCCCCTTTTAATCCGAATAGAAAGAATGACATATTTTTATGATTTTAAATTTTTTTTTCTTTTAATTTTGTAGGCTCAAATATATTTTTGACTTATTTAAACAAAAAAAATCACATCAAATAAAACCTAAAAAGTATTGTTATACTAATACACCTATTAACTTACCATAAAAAATTACAATTCTCAAATAATTCTATGTAGAAAAATTAACCTCCTAAAAACTTAGCGAACTAGATAAATATAACTAAACATATAATGTTGTAGATATGAAGAGAGATATTCTTTTACTAACTTCATGTATCATCATTAAACTTTACCTATGTATAAGTAAAGTCGTAAAAGTATTATGTGTCTCACCAAAATCATTAAAAATATGTAACGTTTTAACATGAAACAATATCGAGAAAAACGAAATTTAGAAGACAAATGGAGAAGGGATATGACAAGCTGGGTTTCTTCAAATAAAAACTTGTCATTTTTTGAATTGAGTTTGCAATGAATTACATTTTTTGGGCAATTAACATACAGTTTAGTGACTTTAATGAAACAAATAGATTGTGCCTTTAGATATATATATATATAAAATAAGGTGCAATAACTTTAACTAGACAAATAATAGTTCTGTAAATAATTATGCAACAAGTAAAATTCAATGACTTTACACAAAATTATTTTATGTCACCATGTATAAAATTAACTCTATTTCTTACTAAGAAAAGAAACACAATGTACGTCACACACATCTACATATGCTTGATTTGTGTACACAAAAGTTTGATCATTTCACACGCTAGAAATTAGACATG
Organism: Nicotiana paniculata; assembly: GCA_005239505.1. Taxonomy (NCBI): domain Eukaryota; kingdom Viridiplantae; phylum Streptophyta; class Magnoliopsida; order Solanales; family Solanaceae; genus Nicotiana; species Nicotiana paniculata. Next base: position 3,552 of record ML367311.1, on the reverse strand, counting down.
GCAATTCCTTAGGATCTGTTTGAATTGGTGTAACAGTTGTGTAAATACGATAACATATTTGTTTATTATATTATAATTACAAATTTATTGTTAATTGTACAAGTGTAATTATACAGTTATATCATTTCAATCAAAATCTTGAAACTAAATGACGCGCCCTAATTTCATAAAGAAGTAAACAACAAGTACTTATTGTAGTTGACCAAAGTATAATTAATGCGTAGATGATATATTTGATCAAAAATCGATCAAATTAGACTAATATTATACATTTCTCCCATGGACAGAACCAATTGAATTTCAATTTTGTTAGGTAAATTGATGTAACAATTTCAAATATATGTCGACATTAGTTTTCTCAGATCTCGAAATCAGAATAGGTGGGTAGGGTCCTTTTGCATTTTGGTCTTTATGCAATATGGGGTCCTCTCACCAACCAATTCAATTTTTTTTATCTTTGCATGCTTCTCTTTTGTGCTAATTTTCAATGTTTGTACGTGGACAAGTGAAAGAAAGGAAAAAAATAGTTTTTTATTTTATGATTTTGTATCTTTCCTATTTCATTTTTGAATTTGAATCTTTGCATCAGAATTAGATTATGTTTGATTGTATTTGATTGCATTCACATGACAGAATCTAAATAGGATTAGAAAGAGAACTTCTTTTTATTATTTGAAGGTACATGGTTGTTTTGTATTTATTGAGCAAAAATGGATTGTAATTGTAAAGCGGTATCTGAAATCATATATTGAGGACACCCTAAAGCGCTCATGGTATCATTATGAATATACAAATCAAAACTGTGAAAGCCTAAAAATATACATGCCCAGTTAAGATAGGTAGCTTGGGTCACGACGGGATTAACCGCATTTTATATGTTTCGGATCTATTTACGTACTTTTGAAGGGCATTTAAACATTGTCGTGATGATACCTTTCAACTTCGGAAAAGAATTCAAAATATCCAATATGACCACTTAAATTTGCGCTCAGTTACCAACCCGGTACACAAACTTATCATTTTTCATTTGAACACTTCAACTTGACAGAATGAATACTAAGAAACACATCCAACAACACGCGTGTATCAATTGTAAACATCATATGCTAGATTATTCATGTGTTATTTGTCGGTCCCATTTTAAAATTAATATATTANCCCCCCCCCCCCCTCTCCGATCAGTAAAAGAAACTATTACCGGCAAAGCCTCCGACCAAGCCCCAAATCCAAAAAACTGATAGACCACCGGAAAACTCGATTTGGTCGGAGAAGTCACTAGTAAATGTCTCTGAATTTTCAGCCATCATTTTCGCCCAAAATCCTAATTACCATCTCCGTTAAACCTCCTTCCCACCAAGCTCAGACCAAAGCAATCGAAAATAACCAATTCAATAACCCCTGCCACAAAAATTTAAAGAAAGAAAAATAAAGGAGCAATGACCAGAACAATTTCTTCAGCACCATCATCGGAGATTTTCTTTTGCCGTCATCGAGTTTTGTGGATAACCTTTTTTATCTTTTTTCTTCTGTATTTTTGTACTCAATAAAACAAGATTAATCTTTTTCAAGTAAAAATTATAATGAAAAGGGGATGGGGACAAGATAGAATTGGATCACTAGGGGATGGGCTATGAAACTAAAGAAATGGGGATGGGGAAGGAGGACGAAGTGGGCTGGGAGGAACCGAGGAAGCTTTAGTTTTTTCTTTTTTCTTTTTGTTATCTTTTCATTATTTATATATTTTTTAATACTTTTTCCATCAAAGTATTATATTCACGCACTTTTTCAGTATGGTGTGCATACAATTTGGCCATGTTAGCTATATTGCCTCCACATAGGCATGGTCAACGGTTAAAGTGATAAATATCGGAGTTAAAGTGTTTAAATGGGAAATGTATATGTTTGTGTGCCGGGTTGGAAATTGGGCGCAAGTTTAAGGGGCCATGAGGCCATTTTGCCTTCTAAAAAAAGAGAGGAGTTTATTACTTAAATGGTCACTCAACTATCTCAAATTATCAAGTAATCCTTCTTTCGTTTGTAACAGAAAAGTCACTTAACTATGTTTATAGCACTTACATGGCCATTTAACTAAATTTCTCAAATTTTTGATTGTCAAATTACCTATTTTACCCTCTAAATAGGTATTTGATATTACGGACTTACTTATAGAATAAACAAATTTTATCTATAAAATAATAAATAAATAATTAAATCTCTAGCATATATAGTGTTAGAATAATAATAGAATTGAGCATAATTTTTTAAAATATACAATGTATATTATAAAAATATTTTTATTTTAAATATTTATTTTTATATTAAATGCATAGAATATATATTATAAAACCTTTATTTTCTTTTGTTCTCAATTGTGTAAATATTTTCTTTGAGTTTTTCGTTGTTAAAAATTGTTATTGCGAACGAATTGTTCTAATAAATCTTTTTACTATGCTATATATTTTATTATTCCAACATAACATAAATTAAAAAGATAAAAATATCATAATATTTAAAAGTTAACAAAAATAAAAAGAAGATAAAGCTTGATAATTTTAGATGGTAAAATAAGTATTTGGCGATCAAAAGTTTGACAAATTTAGTTGAGTAACCTTGAGAATGCTATAAACATAGTTGAGCGAAGAGTGCTACAGACATAGTTGAGTGACTTTGCGGTTATAAACAAAAGAAAAATGACTTTGCAGTTACAAACAACAGAAAAATGACTTTAGCAGGTAATTTCGGATAGTTGAGTGAATATTTGAGTAATGAACTCCTAAATAAAATCTCTAGAATAAACCAGTCATCTGCAAGCTATTGTGGGCAGTAACCTCAAGAAAAGAATCCCTATGCTTGCAATGGATACATGGATTCTACATAAAGAATAAAGATCTAGCTACTATGAAGACCCCTGATGTTTGGCTATAATTTCATATTTTTAGTGCATTGTTTACCTTACATTTTATGTGCTTTAATGTTAAATTATATTATATTTGTGCTTAATTGAGTCTATTTTATGTGTAGGCACATCGGAGATGAAATTAGAGCAAAGTGAATCTTTAAAGTATAAATCATGCTCAAAAACAATAGGAAAGAAAAGAATGAAAAATGAAGCAGCAAAATGGAAATGAAGCAGCAGGCGAGGGAAGAAAGTTAGCTTGCTAAAAAGCACGCGACGCGACAGGCTTACCTCGTGTTTGGCATTGCGCGAGGCTTACAGTGAGGTCCAGCGCGCGGGAAATCGTGCGTCGCACAGGCTGAGGCGAGGTGAAGCTCGCGTTTTACCTCACGAGGCGAGGCCTGTAGCGAGCATGTTTCCGATTTTAAAAGACTATTTCGTCTCCTTGTTGGATTTGCGCTTGGGCTATTTCTTTTATGTCTTTTCCTACACATATAAATAGTCATTAAACATCATTTTTGGAGAGTTTTGCAACCGTAGGCAAGAATAGCACGTGGAATAACTTTTGGGGAAAGAATCATTGAGTTCTAGATTCCTTCTGATGTGTGGCTAGAATTCGTGATTTTAAGCATTATATACCTCGCATTTTATGTGCT
>ML367309.1:0-30686 GCA_005239505.1 Nicotiana paniculata | reverse complement strand
GTCCCTCTACATCCCTTCAGACGGTAAGAAAATACTACAGACTGATGCCAGCAATGAATACTGGAGTGCCGTTCTATTTGAAGAAAAAGATGGCCAGAGAAAAATATGTGGATATGCTAGCGGAAGGTTCAAAGAGGCGGAGCAACATTATCACTCCACATTCAAGGAAATACTTGCAGTAAAAAATGGAATCAAGAAATTCAAAATTTTCCTGATTCACACAAAATTTCCGATAGAAATGGATATGAAGGCTTTCCCAAAGATGATCCAGCTGAATGCAAAAATTATTCCCAATCCACAAATTCTCAAGTGGGCTCAATGGTTGTCTCCATACAAGTTCCAAGTCAAGCACCTCAAAGGAAAGGATAATATTCTCACAGATTTTCTATCTCGACCAGAAGAATTTTCAAGGAGATTTTCCTCGGCAAAGCTAAAGCCTTAGCAAAACCTAACCAATCAGATTTTCATGTTCTCAAATATATCGGGAACAAGTTCTTTGAAGCCAACATATCTTCCACCGGAGTTGTTCAACCTCATGGATCCCTTTGATCCGTCAATTATTATGGAAAGAAGGACTTATTATGAGCTTCAAGTTTTCCGGCAACACGGAGGATCAATTCTGATGCAATATGGGGTCAATCAAGAATATCCTTTCTTCCATATATTCATAGCTCAAGCGAAGGATTTTCCACAAGAATTATTGTGGTTTTTCTGGTACATATGCCATCAGTACTACATTTTCATGGAATTCATGTGCAATATCTTCAAATATTTTGACAACATTGAACCAGCACTTAAAGTGTTTCTATTATGGTTCAAGCCTAGAAGATATTGGATAACATGTTTCAATGATTCCTGCAATGCAAAGGTATTCATGTTTCATAGGCCAATGAAGATTATTAACGGAAAAGTCCAGACACAAGAAGAGTCGTCATTCTGGTGGAAATTTCCCGTGTCCATTTTATCCATGGAAGAAGTATATAGTGAAGCACAAAGAATTATCTTCCAGCAAAATAGGTGCATTCCGAGAGAAATATGGCCAAAAGATTGGGCAAGATGGAATTATACCAGCACTCATCCTCACTGGGAAAAACTTCGAGAAGTAGCAAAGGAATATCAAACTCCGTATGAAATCATCCGGGAAAAAATCACTCATGACATCTACAGATTAAGGTTGTGGATCACATCCCTTAATCAAAAAGAGAAGGAACATAGAGAAGAAGAACCTTCGAGTTCCAGGCATTACTACACAAGATCTATGAAAAGATTCCTAGAAGACAAACCGAGAAAATCAATGGAAGATAATCATCCTTGTTAATCTCACCATAATACCACATTACCTACCAAAAAACCCTAGAAAATCATCTACCCATGCCAAGACAAAATTCCACATCCTTCCAAACCATATGGGTCCCACTTTCACATGCTTCAACCTGCCTCCATATGTCCCGTCACATGCAACACACTATTTTCACATGCTTTCATATGTTCCCACAAACTTTCACATGCTAAACCATGTGTATCTCACCTGTTTCACATGTTTTCAGTAGTTTTTAGTGGCTTTGCCTAAAGTTCCTTCACATGTAAAAAGGGGCCAACTTGTAGATAGGTTTGCCATGTCATATATGTTTATTTTAATGAAAGTTTGTCTTGTAATAACCTCCTAGTCCTATATAAAGGAGGTCTTGTAGTAGTTGTAGGATCATCTTTTAGCCTTTCTAAATCTTTGTGATATACTGCATATGAGTTCCTTCTAAATTTCTTTCTTATTCTTTCTTTCGAATGGATGGAAAGGCCGGTCCATGTATGAAAATAGAGTAAGAATACTCTAAGAAAGTTAGCTCGTTGTAGTACGAATGTTTTCTAAGTTTTAACAGTTGGGTTGATTGTAGTACAACAGTTTTCCGAGTTGTGTAGCTTGGCAAGCCGTCCCTTATGGGTTGTTTAAGCCAGCCCCTTTGGTAGGAAAACTTATGCGACTACAAGCAAATTAACTGTTAGTGTAGCTTGGCAATAGCAAGCCCTATTGTAGGAAAACTTTCGTATCTATGATATAGTTTGCTTACTTGGAGTCTCTTGCTCTGTTCATCTTATTGTGACCTCGAATTGAGGTCGGATTCCAACACCAATTATGTATCCGGGCTCGGGTGAGATTGGGTAAGGGATTTGATCCGAACCTCGAGTTTAGACCAAGCGGGCCCGGGGTCGGATTTTGTATTTTTATAAGAAAACATAGGAAAGCCATAGAGTTTCATTAAAATTGATTCCTTTAAGCAATAATTGATGATATTGAACCAATTGTGATTAGATTCGAGCGGGTTAGAGGCAAATTCTAAAGGAAAGGCCGTGCTAGAGCATTGATTACCTGCGAAATTGAGGTAAATGTCGTGTCTAACCTTAGCTTGAGGGAATATGCATTGTATGACTACTTGTTACATGTTTGTTTGCTAAATCCAATGTATAGGTGAGGTGACGAGTACCTGTATGTTTTGGTCAGGTCATACCATGCGAGTAAATTANTGCGAGTAAATGCTATTTCTTGTTATTCTGGTTGTCTTAAAGCCTATCATATGTGATTATTGTTGTTAGTGAAATGTTGAGAGATTAGTATCTGGTTCCACCGAGGTGATTATTATTCTGAATCCCGAGTTGAGATTTAAATGATAAGTGATGATAGTAACCATGTTGAAATATTGATTCCTTTTGAAATTCCTTTGAGCACATTGAGTTGAGATTGAAATATTAGATGGTGATAGAAATTATGAGGAAATAATGTTTCTTGTGAAATCCCCTTTTATGTTATTGCTGATTTGATTATATTGGGAGGAAGAGTGTAAAGCACGAAGGGTGATGTCGTGCGTGATTTATTTATAATGTGAGGAAGACAGTAAAGCACGAAGGGTGATGCCGTGCATTCTTAATTATAATATGGTGAGGATGAGAGTAAAAGCACGAAGGGTGATGCCGTGTATTCTATTTATTATTTGGTGAGACTGAGAGTAAAAGCACGAAGGGTGATGCCGTGCAAGTTCCATTTCTATTATTAATTGCTAATATTATTGTTAATCACTGTCTGTGTTTGTCTTATTGTTGTCCCCATTCCTTATGAAAAAAAAAGAAGAAAAATTCCCTATCGCATGCTCCTTTCCCATTAAATGTTGTTTACATTCTTTAATTGGTATTATTCCTGTGAGCATGATTTCGATGTCCAGGTTTTATGTGGTTTTTTGTCCTAGCCTCGTCACTACTTTTTTGAGGTTAGGCTCAGCACTAACTCAGTACATGGGTGTCACGACCCAAATTTTCCATCGTCGGGACCGTGATAGCGCCTAACACTAAACCCGAAAAGCAAGCCAACGTTAATGTTTATTTACCTTATTCCTTTATTTTTAAAGGATAACGGATGATGAACAAATCAACGGAATAAAAGTGCGAAAGAAAACACAGTCTAACAACTTAATTAAATGCCATTACGAAATTCATAATACTAAACCCAGAATTTTGTGTCACAACTTCACGGACTGTCTATGAACACTACATATAAGGGTCTGAACAAAATAAATACATCTGTCTCAGAATAAAGAAGAAGATAATGGAAAATAAAGTAGGAGGTGACGCCAAGTCCTGCGGACGCCTACAGGACTACCTCAGAATCTCTACTAGAGTGAAGGAAACATCCTAATTCTAAGGTCCGTAGGGTCCTATACCGGGATCTGCACAAAAGTACAAAGTGTAAAATCAGTATAACCGACCCCATGTACTGAGTAAGTGTCGAGCCTAACCTCAGCGAAGTAGTGACGAGGCTAGGACACGATAACCAACTAAACCTGTGCAGTTTAATCATATACGGAGAAAATAATAACAAGAAGAAATAAGCAGCTAAATACAAAGAAAGGGGAACATGTTGAGGGGATGAAATATCAAATAATGGAAATAACAAAGTAAAGCAACAAATTAGATATAAACAATAGAAGTAACATCACAAAAACAAATGCACAACATCACCCTTCGTGGTTTTACTCTCATCCTCATCAAATAATAAATAGAATGCACACCCCTTCGTGCTTTTACAATCATCCTCAACAAATAATAAATAGAATGCACGGTATCACCCTTCGTGCTTTTACTCTCATCCTTACAATAAATCAATAGAAATGACACGGCATCACCCTTCGTGATTTTAAATTCATAACATGGCACAGCATCACCCTCCGTGCTTTTAGTCTCATCCTCACAATATTATACACGGCATCACCCTTCGTGCTTTACACTCTTCCTCACTCAAAAAATCAATAACAGGAATCTGGGAAGGAATCAACAATATAAAATAATAATAATAACCATAACGCCCCGACAAGGAAGCCAACAGTAGAATCAATATCATCTCGGCAGAGGAAACACCTATAACCAATCTCACCTAGATATTCAATTTCACGAAATAGTTCTCAACTTGAACCAATACTCGACAATGATCAATACCAAGGAAAATTCTACCAACATGAATAATCATCAAATTAAACTCGAGTAATGTTTAATGAAAAATCACATAAAGTTCAATATTCAATTCACGGGCATGGTTGACAGCAACATATAGATACTCGTTACCACACCTATACGTTGAACATATCACTAACATGTACCAAATAAGACACAATACATATTCCCTCAAGCTAAGGTTAAGCCAAACACTTACCTCGAATTCCACAACAAAACTCAAGCCTCAACTACCGCTTTCCCTTTAGAATTCTCCTCCAATTTAATTGTATCTAGAATAATCAACTTAATAATATCAATAAATGCTAAATAATTCAAACTCAATGCTTAATTATGGGTTTTCTACCATTCTTCCCAAAAAGTCAAAAATCGATCCCGGGCTCGCTTGGTCAAAACACGAGGTTCGGGCCAAAACCCGATCACCCATTCATCCACGTTCCCGAATATATAATTAGTTTCGGAATCCGACCCCAAATCGAGATCTAAATTCCCTAATTTGTTAAATCCCTAATTTTTACCCTTCAAGAAAAAGATTTAGGCCTAGAAATCTAATGAGTGTTAATGGAAAATGAAGAAAACGAGTTTAAGAACACAAACCTAGAACTTGGTGTTGAAATCCCCCTTCAAAAATAGCCCCTAAGATTCCTTTGTTTTGAAAATATGAAGTTATGGCTAAAACCCCGTTTTTTTACTGTTTTAAGTGTTGGGCGATAGTACTCAATGCGTTCGTGTGAGCACTGAAGCGTTCGCGAAGGGCAGCCTATTAGAGGAGTTATACGATCGCAGAAGGAGTTGTGCGTACGCGAAGTCTTAGCCCGACCCCTCCTTCGCGTTCGCGTATAAGGGGTCACGTTCGCATAGCTCTCCTAGGTTCCTGGCCACCCTCCATAACTATGCGTTCACATTTGATCTGGTGCGTTCGCGTAGAGTAATTTTCCAATGCTCCGCGTTCGCATAGAGCCCCAGCCCCAGCCCTAGCCCCACTTAACCTGTGCGTTCGCGTGGGTTACCACGCACTCGAATAGAACAATTTTCCAGACACCAGAAACAGGATTCTCACCAGATTTTTCTAAGTCCAAACCACTCCGACACCTATCCGAAATTTACCCGAGCCCTCGTATCTCCAAACCAAACATGCACACAAACTTAATCGTGCGATCAAATTGCCAAAATAACATTTAAAACAACGAATTTAGCATAAAAAATCAAAGGAGAATCTCAAGAAATTTCAAAGTTTCAAATTTTACAACTATGGGTCCGAATCACGTCAAATGACCTTCGTTGCTTACCAAATTTTATAGGCATCACACACATACCATATTAAACCTGTAACGGGCTCTGGAACCAAAAAACGAGCCGATACAATCAATTTCAAATATAATCAAATTTCCAAAAACTCTTATAATCTCAGTGAAACAATTTCTTTCAAAAAATTCATTTCTCGGGCTTGGGACCTCGGAATTCATTTCCGGGCATACGCCTAAGTCCCATATTTTCCCAAGGCTCTCCAGGACCCTCAAATCATAGGTCCGGGTCCGTTTACCCAAAATGTTGACTGAAGTCAACTTAAATTCCATTTCAAAGGCAAGATTAGCATTTTTCTCAGTTTTTCACATAGAAGCTTTCTGGTTATATGCTCGAACTGCGCACGTAAAATGAGGAGCGATAAAGGGAGGTTTTCAAGGCCTCGAAACACAGTTTTGACTTATATAATGAGATATGGATTTTTGGGTGTAACGACCTGGCTGGTCGTTCCGTGAGATTTACCCCATTTCCCCTATTTCTGCATTTGTTATGTATCACTATCTTGTTTTAGATATGTTGGATCAGTGGGTTTGGGTCCGGAGTAGTTATGGTGAGATTTCTTCGTTAGGTGATTTGGGACTTTGGAGTGTGTTCGGTAGCCTAATAATTTCTTCGGTAGCCTAATAATTGAGAAAGTTAACTGAGAGTTGACTTATTGGTAAACGACCTCGGAATATGGATTTTATGGCTCTAATAGCTTCGTTAGGTGATTTGGGACTTTGGAGTGTGTTCGTAATATTTTTGTGATGTCCGGAGTAGAATTAGGCTTGCATTGGCGAAAGTTGGTTTTGACGATTTTTGATCAGTAGTGGAAAATAGAATATCGAGGTAGGAATGGAATTGCGGAAGTTGGAACGGTTACATAATGTGAATTTGGATATGTCTGCAAAATTTCAGGTTAATCGGAGGTGTGTTGGTCGGTTTCGGCGTAGTTGGCAAATTTTAGGAGTTTCGAAGTTCTTAGGCTTGAATTTGATGAAACTTTGGTGTTTTCGTCTTGTTATTGGTGTTTCGATGGCTCGATTAAGTTGGAATAATGCTACGGGGTGTGTTGGTATGTTTGGTTGGGGCCCCAAAGGGCTCGGGATTGATTTCGGATAGTTGGTGGGAAGTTGGAGTGATTTTTGGAAATTTGTTGTGCTGGTTTGCTTATGTTTTCGCACCTGCGGAAGCAGAGTCACAGGTGCGGTTGTGCAGGAGCGGAGAGAAAGGTCGCAGGTGCGTGTTTTTTCTATGTAGGGAATGGTCCGCAGGTGCGAGGGGCTTGTTGCACCTGCGATGTTGGAGGTGCGGAAAGGTGGTCGCCGGCACGAGATTTGGCAAGTTAAGTGAGTCTCGCATGTGCACACCCTGGGACCCCATGTGCGGAAATGACTGTGCAGAACAGTATAAAAAGGACCCCACCGCGAAATTTACTAGTTTTCATCAATTTGCAAGCGGGAGGAGTCCATTAAAGGTGGTTTTGTGAGAGAATTTCAAAGTTCTTCAGCAAATGTAAGTTTTTTGGTTGTTAATCCTGTTCCTATGCTATTTTGTTAAGATTAGGCTTGAACATTCAAGGATTTGGGTAGAAAAAAGTTGGAAAAATGGGAGGAAAGAATTGGGATTTCTTTTGAGGTTTTGGAATGGCAATTGTGGTCCGATTTTCGTGTTCTTAGTTTGTATAGAATCGTGGGAGGACGAGGTTTCTAATGATGTAAAAATTATTGAATTCCGAGATGTGGGCTCGGGGCTCGGGTTTGGCCGAATTTCGAGATTTTTGATTTAATTGATAATTTTCGATTGGGTTGCGTTCCTTGAGTATATATTAATGATGTCGAACTGGTTTTGGCTAGATTCGGAGCAATCAGGAGCCAATTTGAGGGGCAAAGGAGTAGCGGACTAGTGTCGTGGACCGGTAGAGGTACGTAATGGTCTTAAATCTTGTCCTGAGGGTATGGAACCCTGGACTGCATTATATTCTCACTGAATTTGGAATGGCGCACATGTCAGATGTAAAATATGTGGCGGGTACTGATTTTCGGATTGGACAAGGTCCTCTCCGCGGCAACTAATGATTTGGATATTTACTCAAAATCTTATGTTAAATTATGTTCTAAAGATTTGTGAAATATTTGGGATATAAACCATGTTTGGGGCCTCGTGCCGATCTGTTTAGACCCCTTTAAGGGCGTTTTACTGTTGTTTTCCTCACTACCTGTTGATGATTTTACTCAACATCATTGTGCATACTATTTTATTTGAAACTCAGCCTGATTTACACTACATGAGCATTAAAATGATGTTTTCGGGTCGAGAACCCCGTTCTATTACTTCGCCCGATAGGCTTTTCGAGTGGTTCCACCAAGTGTGGCCGAGGGCAAAGAGTGATGGTGAGGTACTGAGTAATATTAGCGCTTGGGCTGAAGGAGCCCCTCCGGAGTCTGTACACACCCCTAGTGAGTGCACCGAGTGCGAGTGATTGAGTGATTGGGAGGCATGAGTGGTTGTGAGGCGTTGAGTGATTGTGAGGTGTTGAGGCATTGTAAGGCATATCCGAAGGGCTGATTATGAAACATCTTTTTGCCCGAGGGGCTACGTATGATTTTACTAAATTCATTTGCATACCAGATCCTTGTTTTAAAGTTTTTAAAAATGTGCATTGTTTTAAGGAAGTTTGTGAAGTTGATTTTGTAAGGCATAACGATTTCGTATATCTATGTATACTATTGGAAAGTAAGGTTGTGTATATTGAGACTTGATGACAATGATATTTATGTGATTCCTTGCTACTTAGACTTGATTTATCTCCATTACTACTGAGTTGGCGTACTCACATTACTCCTTGCACCTCTGTGTGCATATTCAGGAGCAGATATCAAGCATTAGCTTTTATATATATCGCAGGGGTTCCGGATCGTGGGGATATAGAGGTAGTTGTTCAACGTTCGCAGCATCTCTGCTTTTCGTTCATGTTATACTAGCTTTGATTCGGAGTTTTGTATCATAATACTTATTTTGGCTTATTTCACTAGATGTTCATCACATGTTAGATCCGGGTTTTGGGGATGGAAGTACTGTATATAAAATATGCCTATTATATTAACTTTCTGTATATTGTTATGAATTGCTTGTAACTTAAATCGGATTTTCAAAATGAAATGTGAACACGCGGTAGTCGGCTAGCCTAGTTCCACGATAGGCGCCATCATGGCCGATTATGATTTGGGGTCGTGAAAGTTTGGTATCAGATCCCCATGTTACATAGGACTCAACGGTGATGAGCAGGTTTAGTAGAGTCTTGCGGATCGGTACAGAGGCGTCTTTACTTATCTTCGAGAGGCTACCAAACTTTTAGGAAACATTATATCTTTCTTGAACTCTTTCGTGCTGATCTATTAATTCTTGAAACCTGAACTTACATTGTTTCATTCTCTCGCAAATGGTGAGGACACGCCATACTGATAAGAGTGACCAGTCACCGGCTAGACGAGCAAGGGATCGAGTCCGCGGTCGAGGTCGTGGTAGAGGTAGGGGCCAACCCACGCAGCATACAGGGCAGTACCCCAAGGTCCCCCTATTGATCATGATCACGTTCCCGCCGATGGTGTCCCAGCGGGACAGGCTCAAGCACCAACAATGCCTATGGTTATTCCGGGTCTTGTTGAGGCCATGTCTCAGATATTGTCAGTATGCACCGGTTTGGCTCAGGCCGTTGCGATTTCTTTTTCTGCCACCACAGCTCCGGCCGGGGGAGGCAATCAGACTCCAGCTGCCCGGGCACCTAAGCAGGCCGCACAGGGTATTCAGGCACGGAGAGCAGCCCCAGCTCAGCCAGCTGCTCCGGTTCACGGTTATGTGGTCCCCGCTATGCCTGAGGATAAGCACCCTAGGTTGGAGAGGTTCAGCAGACTTCACCTCCGACTTTCAGAGGTACAGAGGGCGAGGATGCCCAGGAATTTCTACATAGGTGCTAGAGGATACTGCGCACCGCGGGTATTTTGGAGACCAGTGGGGTCTCATTTGTTACATTTCAGTTTGCGGGTGCTGCCTTTACCTGGTAGGAGTCTTTCGAGAGGCGTAGACCGGTTGGTTCACCACCTCTTACCTGGCAGCAGTTCTCCACGATCCTTTTGGAGATTTATGTTCCTCAGTCCCACAGAGAGGAGCAGCGTAGGCAGTTTGAGCAGCTGCGCTACGGAGAGTTATCAGTGACCCAGTACGAGATTAGATTTTTAGAGTTGGCTAGGCATGCTTCTGAGATTATCCCTACTGATAGGGAGAGGTTGAGGAGGATCATAAATGGTCTTTCTTATGAGCTTCAATTGTTCGTGACTCGAGAGAGGGTATCAGGTGCTTCATTCGAGCATGTCGTTGACATATCCCGAGATATTGAGTCTGTTCGCCGCCAAGAGCGGGAGGAGAGGGACGCCAAGAGGCCTCGTGGTTCGGGCAGTTCCAGTGGTGATCCCTTCAGGGGACAACTTCAGCATGGTAGGGGCCATCCATTCAGACCTCCTCAGTCAGGCCGCCCAACTTATAGTGGTGCATATTTGGGGCAGGGTTCCCGTGATTCTCAGTCAGGCCGTACTTCATTTGGTGCCCTCCCAGCTCAGAGTGCAGCTCGAGCACCTCCAGTTCAGGGTTCATCTATTCAGGTGTCTTCCAGTGGCCATGCAGGTGCTAGGGGTTTCTATCTGTCCCTGCCTCCAGCTCCAGGTAGTTGTTTTGAGTTTGGAGAGTTTGGGCACTAGTGCCTCTGCCGTTCCGGTGGATCTTCGCAACAGAGGGGCCAGCCCTCGAGTTTAGTTCCAATCACTTCACCACCCGCCCAGGCAGCTAGGGGTGGTGGTCAGTCAGCCAGAGGCCGCCCTAGAGGGGGAGGTCGAGCAGGGGGAGGTCAGGCTCGTATGTATGCATTTCCAGGCAGGCTTTATGCTATAGCCTCAAATGCCGTGATTGCAGGTATTGTTTAAGTCTGTTGCCGTGATGCCTTGGATTTATTTGACCCTGGTTCTACATATTCCTATGTTTCTTCATATTTTTTCGATTTTCTGGATGTGCCCCGTGAGTCTCTAGTCACCTCTGTTCATGTGTCGACTCCGGTAGGCGATACTGTTGTTGTGGACTATGCGTATTGGTCGTCCATTATATCTATTGGGGGTCTGGAGACCCAAGTGGACCTACTGTTACTTATCATGGTCGATTTTGACGTGATATTAGGCATGGATTGGTTATCTCTATGCCATGTGGTTATTGATTGTCACGCTAAGAATGTGATCTTAGCTATGCCGGGATGTCCGAGGGTTGAGTGGAGAGGTTCTTCTGAGTATATGCCTAGCAGGGTGATTTCGTACCTAAAGTCTCAACGCATGGTTGAGAAAGGGTGTTTACTTTATTTGGCTTTTCTGAGGGATGTCGGTTATGAGACTCCCGCTATTGATTCTGTTCCTGTGGTCCGTGACTTTCCGGATGTGTTTCCGGCAGACCTGCCAGGCATGCCACCTGACAGGGATATTTATTTTGGTATTGAACTGGTTCTAGGAACTCATCCTATTTCTATTCCACCATATCATATGGCGCCAGCAAAGCTAAAGGAATTGAAGAATCAGCTTTAGGAGCTCCTGGATAAGGGGTTCATTCGGCCTAGTGTGTCACCATGGGGTGCACCGATGTTGTTTGTTAATAATAAGCATGGTTCCATGCGTATGTGTATTGATTATTGGCACTTGAATAGGATTACGGTGAAGAACCGGTATCCCTTGCCCCATATTGTTGATTTGTTTGACCAGCTTCAGGGAGCCATAGTATTTTCCAAGATTGATTTGAGATCTGGGTACCATTTGTTGAGGATTCAGGATTCTCATATCCCAAAGACTGCTTTCAGGACCAGTTATGGTCATTATGAGTTCTTGGTTATATCATTTGGGCTGACCAATGCCCCAGCTGCGTTCATGCAATTGATGAATAGCGTGTTTCAGCCTTATCTTGATTCCTTCGTCATTGTGTTCATGGATGGCATCCTGGTTTATTCTCGTAGCCAAGAAGAGCATGCTCGACATTTGAGAGTTGTGTTACAGAGATTGAGGGAGGAGAAGCTTTATGCAATATTCTCCAAGTGTGAGTTTTGGCAAGGATCGGCAGCTTTCTTGGGGCACGTGGTGTCCCGTGAGGGGATTCAGGTTGATCCAAAGAAGATAGAGGCAGTGCAGAGTTGGGCAAGACCGTCCTCAAGTACAGAGATTAAGAGTTCCCTTGGTTTGGCGGGATATTACCGTCGCTTTGAAAAGGGATTCTCTTCGATTGCTTCGCCTTTGACCAGATTGACCCAGAAGGGTGCTCTATTCAGATGGTCTGATGAGTGTGAGGAGAGCTTTCAGAAGCTCAAGTCAACATTGACTACAACTCCAGTACTAGTTTTGCCTGCTGGTTCGGGTTCCTACACAATTTATTGTGATGCATCCAGAGTTGGTTTAGGAGCGGTATTGATGCATGACGGTAGGTTGATTTCCTACGTATCCAGACAGTTTAAAGTGCACGAGAAGAATTATCCAATGCACGATCTTGAGTTAGCTGCCATTGTTCATGCCTTGAAAATTTAGCGGCATTATCTGTATGGAGTGCAGTATGAGATTTTCACTGATCATCGCAGTTTGTAGTATCTTCTGAGGCAGTAGGACTTCAATTTGCGTCAGATGAGATGGTTAGAGCTCCTCAAGAATTATGACCTCACTACCTTATATCATCCGGGGAAGGCCAATGTAGTGGTCGATGCCTTGAGTCGCAAAGCAGAGAGTTTGGGGAGTTTACCTTACCTTCCAGTAGCAGAGCAACCATTAGCTCTTGATGTTCAGGCCTTAGCACGTGATTTGGTGATATTGGATCTATCAGAACCCCCGTGGGTATTGGCTTGTGTAGCCTCCAAGTCTTCTGTTTACGATCAGATTAGGGCACGCCGGTATGATGATCCACATTTTCTTGTTATTCAGGAAAGGGTTCGTCGGGGTGATGCCAGGGATGTGGTTATTGGTGATGATGGGCTCATTAACATGCAGGGCCGGATTTGCATGCCCAATGTAGATGGGCTTCGAAATTTGACTCTAGCAGAGGCTCATAGTTCACGGTATTCCATTCATCCGGGTGCCGCAAAGATGTATCAGGATTTGAGGCAGCATTATTGGTGGAGGAGGATGAAGAAGGATATTATGGAATTTGTGGCTCGGAGTCTCAACAGTCAGCAGGTCAAGTATGAGCACTAGACACCGGGTTGATTGCTTCAGAGGTTTGATATTCCGGAGTGGAAGTGGGAGCGGATAACCATGAACTTCTTAGTTGGACTCCCACAGACTTCGAGGAGGTTTGATGCTATATGGGTTATTGTGGACGGGCTGACCAAGTCCGTAGACTTCATTCCTGTTGGTACTACGTATTCATCGGATAGGTTATCTGAGATTTCTATCAGGGAGATTGTCCGTTTGCATGGGGTTCTAGTTTTTATCATTTTCGATAGTGGCACTCAGTTCACGTCCCAGTTTTGGAGAGCCGTGCAAAGGGAGTTAGGTACTCAGGTTGAGTTGAGCATGGCGTTTCATCCTCAGACCGATGGGTAGTCGGAGCGCACCATTCAGATTTGGGAGGAGATGTTGAGAGCTTGTGTGATTGATTTTTGTGGTTCATGGGATCAGTTTCTGCCACTAGAGGAGTTTGCATATAATAACAGCTATCAGTATAGTATTCAGATGGCTCCGTACGAGGCTTTATATGGTAAGAGGTGTAGAGCTCCGGTTGGTTGGTTTTAGTCGGGCGAGGCTATGCTATTGGGCACAAACTTGGTTCAGGATGCTTTGACTAAGGCAAAGTTGATTCAGGGTTCGGCTTCGCACGGGGCAGTCTAGGCAGAAGAGTTATGCGGACCGGAAGGTCCGAGATGTGTCTTTTATGGATGGGGATAAGGTCTTGCTGAAGGTATCACCCATGAAGGGTGTTATGAGATTCAGGAAGAGAGGAAAGATGAGTCCCATGTTCACTGGGCCATTTGAGGTACTTCAGAGGATTGGGGAGGTGGATTGTAGGCTTGCTATTCCTCCTAGTTTATCGAGTATTCATCAAGTATTCCATGTTTCGACTCTCCGGAAGTATGTTGGTGACCCTTCCCGTGTTTTGGACTTTAGTACGGTTCAGCTTGAGGGTGGTATGTCATATGAGGTAGAGCCAGTGGCTATTTTGGGTCGACAGGTCGGGAAGCTGAGGTCTAAGGATATAGCTTTAGTGAAGTTTCAGTGGAGAGGGAAGCTGGTGGAGGATGCCACCAGGGAGACCGAGCGGGAGATGCGGGACAAATATTCTCACTTATTTGAGACTCCATGTATGTTTCTAGACCCGTTTGAGGACGAACGTTTGTTTAAGAGGGGGAGGATGTAATGACCCGGCTGGTCCTTCCGTGAGATTTACCCCATTTCCCCTATTTCTGCATTTGTTATGTATCGCTATCTTGTTTTTGATATGTTGGATCAGTTGGTTTGGGTCCGGAGGAGTTATGGTGAGAGTTTAGGCATTTAGCCTTTTAAAGTAGCCTAATAGTTGAGAAAGTCAACTGAGAGTTGACTTATTGGTAACCGACCTCGGAATGCGGATTGTATGGCTTGAATAGCTTCGTTAGGTGATTTGGGACTCGGGAGTGTGTTCGGAATATTTCTGTGATGCTCGGAGTAGAATTAGGCTTGAATTGGCGAAAGTTAGTTTTTGGCGATTTCCGGTCGGCAGTGGAAAATAGACTTCCGAGGTCGCAATGGAATTCTGGAAGTTGGAACGGTTTCGTAATGTAATTTTTGATATGTCTGCAAAATTTCAGGTTAATGGGAGGTGTTTTGGTTGGTTTCAGCGTAGTTACCGAATTTTAGGAGTTTCAAAGTTCTTAGGCTTGAATTTGATGAAAATTTGGTGTTTTCGTGTTGTTTTTGGTGTTTCGAGGGCTCAACAAAGTTGGAATAATTCTACGAGGTGTGTTGGTATGTTTGATTGGGGCCCCGAGGGGCTCAGAATTGATTTCGGATGGTTGGCGGGAAGTTGGAGTGATTTTTGGAAATCTGTTGTTCTGTTTTGCTGGTTTTTTCGCACCTGCGGAAGACGAGTCGCAAGTGCGGTTGCGTAGGAGCGGAGAGAAAGGTCGCAGGTGCGAGTTTTGCCTGTGTAGGGAATGGTCCGCAGGTGCGAGGGGCTTGTCGCACCTGTGATGTCGCAGGTGCGGAAAGGTGGCCAGTTAAGTGAGTCTCACAGGTGCACACCCTGAGACCACAGGTGCGGAAATGACTGCGCAGAATAGTATAAAAATGACCCCTCCACGAAATTTATTAGTTTTAATCAATTTTCATGCGGGAGGAGTCCATTTAAGGTGGCTTTGAGAGAGAATTTCAAAGTTCTTCTGCAAAGGTAAGTTCTTTGGTTGATAATCCCGTTCCTATTCTATTTTGTTAAGATTAGGCTTGAAAATTTAAGGATTTGGTTAAGAAAAAGTTTGAAAAATGGGAAGAAAGAATTGTGATTTCTTTTGAGGTTTTGGAATGGAAATTGTGGTCCGATTTTGGTGTTCTTGGTATGTATAGAATCGTGGGAGGACGAGGTTTCTAATGATTTAAAAATTAATGAATTCCAAGATGTGGGTCTGGGGCTCGGGTTTTGCCGAATTTCGAGATTTTTGATTTAATTGATAATTTTTGGTTGGGTTGTGTTCCTTGAGTATATGTTAATGATGTTGAGCTAGTTTTAGCTAGATTCGGATCAATCAGGAGCCAGTTTGAGAGGCAAAGGCATAGCGGACTAGTGTCGCGGCTCGGTAGAGGTAAGTAATGGTCTTAAATCTTGTCCTGAGTGTATGGAACCCCGGACTGCATTATTTTGTCACTGAATTTGGAATGGCGCACATGTCGGATGACAAATATGTGGCGCGTACTGATTTTGGATTGGAGTAGGTCCTCTCTGCGACAACTAATGAGTTGCATATTTACTCAAAATCTTATGTTAAATTATGTTCTAAAGATTTGTGAAATATTTGGGCTATAAGCCATGTTTGGGGCCTCGTCGATCTGTTTAGACCCCTTTGAGGCCGTTTTACTGCTGTTTTCCTCACTACCTGTTGATGATTTTACTCAGCATCATTTTGCATACTGTTTTATTTGAAACTCAGCCTGATTTACACTGCATGGGCATTAAAATGATGTTTTCGGGTCGAGTACCCCGTTCTATTACTTCGCCCGAGGGGCTTTTCGAGTTGTTCCACCGAGTGTGGCCGAGGGCCAAGAGTGATGGTGCGGTGCTGAGTGATATTAGCGCTTGGGCTGAAAGAGCCCCTCCGGAGACTCTACACACCCCCAGTTAGCGCACCGAGTGAGAGTGATTGAGTGATTGAGAGGCATGAGTGGTTCTGAGGTGCTGAGTGTTGTGAGGTGCTGAGGTATTGTTAGTCGTGCCCGATGGGATGATTATGAAACATGTTTTTTCCCGAGGGGATACTTATGATTTTACTACATTCATTTGCATACCAAATCCTTGTTTTAAAGTGTTTAAAATGTGCATTTTTTTAAGGACTTTTGTGATGTTCATTTCTAAGGCATGATGATTTTGTATACCTATGTATACTATTAGAAAGTAAGGATGTGTATATTATGACTTGATGACATTGATTTTTATGTGATTCCTTGCTACTTAGACTTGATTTATTTCTATTACAACTGAGTTGGCGTAGTCACATTACTCCCTGCACCTCTGTGTGCAGATTCAGGAGCAGATATCGAGCATTAGCTTTTATATATATCACAGGGGAGTCGGATCGTGGGGATATAGAGGTAGATGTTCAGTGTTCGCAGCATCTCTGCTTTCCCTTTCTGTTGTATTAGCTTTGATTCGGAGTTTAGTATCATAATACTTTATTTTGGCTTATTTCACTAGATGCTCATGACATGTTGGATCCGGGTTTTGGGGATGGCAGAACTGTATATAAAATTTGCCTATTATATTAAGAACTTTCTGTATATTGTTATGAATTGCTTGAAACATAGATGGGATTTTCAAAAGGAAATGTGAACACGCGGTAGTCGGCTAGCCTAGTTCCACGATAGACGCCATCACGACCGGTTATGATTTGGGGTCGTGACATTGGGTCATCACATTCTCCACCTCTAAAATGGACATAGAAAAGTACCTAAATCGGGGAAAAGATGGGGATATCGGCTCCGCATATCAAACTCGGACTCCCAAGTAGCTGCCTCGGCAGACTGACCTCTCCACTGAACATGAACCGAAGGATAACTCTTCGATATCAGCTGACGAACCTGCCGGTCTAATATGGCTACCGGCTCCTCCTCAAAGGTCAAATCCTTGGCCAACTGGACACTGCTGAAGTTTAACACATGGGATGGATCGCTGTGATACTTCCGAACCATAGACACATGAAATACTGGATGTATAGTTGATAAATTCAGTGGCAACGCAAGTCTGTAAGCCACCTCTCCCACTCTACCAAGGATCTCAAACGGGTCAATGTACCTAGGGCTTAGCTTGCCCTTCTTCCCAAATTTCATCACGCCTTTCATGAGCGACACTCGCTCTCCGACCATGAACGCCACATCATGAACTCTGTGGTCGGCATAACTCTTCTGCCTGGACTGGGCTATACGAAGTCTATCCTGAATGATCTTAACCTTATCCAAGGCATCCTGCACTAGTCCTGTACCCAACAACCGAGCATCTCCTGGTTCAAACCATCCAACCAGCGAACGGTACCGCCTACCATAAAATGCCTCATAAGGGTCCATCTGAATGCTCGACTGACAGTTGTTTTTGTAGGCAAACTCAGCTAATGGCAAGAACTGATCCCAATAGCCTAAAAAGTCAATGACACAGGCTCGTAGCATATCCTCCAAAATCTGTATAGTACACTCGGACTGTCCGTTCATCTGAGGATGAAATGAACTGCTCAACTCAACTCTCGTTCCCAACTCACGCTAAACTTACCTCCAGAAATACGAGGTAAACTGCATACCCCGGTCATAAATAATTGACGCGAGCACACCATGAAGACGAACAATCTCCCTAATGTAGATCTCTGCCAATCTCTCCGAAGAATATGAAACTGCCACAAGGAGGAAATGTGCTGACTTGGTCAGCCTATCCACAATAAACCATATTGCATCGAACTTCCTTCTAGTCCGTGGGATCCCAACAACGAAATCCATGGTGATACGCTCCCACTTCCACTCAGGAATCTCAATCTGCTGAATCAATCCACCAGGCCTCTGATGCTCGTACATAACATGCTGACAATACAAACACCGAGCTACATATGCCACAATATCCTTCTTCATCCTCCTCCACCAACAGTTCTGCCGCAAATCCTTATACATCTTTTGCGGCGCCGCGATGAATGGAGTACCGGGAACTATGGGCCTCCTCTAAAATCAACTCACGAAGTCTATCCACATTGGTCACAAAAACATGACCATGCATCCGTAAAACCCAATTGTCACCAACTGTAACCTGCTTGGCACCACTGTGCCGCACCGTATCCCTAAGGACACACAAATAAGGATCATCATACCTCCGATCTCGAATACGATCAAATAATGAAAAGCCAGCAACTGTATAATCTATAATATAGTCGGGATCAAAAATATCCAATCTCATGAACCGATTTGCTAAAGGATGAACATACAAAGCAAGCGGTCTCTCCCCGACCGGAATGTAAGCAAGGCTAACCATACTGGCTGACTTCCTACTCAAAGCATCAGCCACCACATTGGCCTTCCCCGAATGATATAAGATGGTGATGTCATAGTCTTTCAACAACTCCAACCATCTCCTTTGCATCAAATTCAACTCTTTATGCTTGAACAAATATTGCAAACTCTTACGATCCGTAAACACCTCACATGACACGCCATATAGATAATGCCTCCAAATCTTCAGCGCGTGGATAATGGATACTAGCTCCAAGTCATGAACTGGATAATTCTTCTCGTGGATCTTCAACTGACGTGAAGCATATGTAATAACCTTGCTTTCATGCATCAACACTGCACCGCGTCCAACCTGATATGCATCACAATACATAGTATATGGCCCTGAATTTGTGGGCAAAACAAACATCAGTGCCGTACTCAAAGCTATCTTGAGCTTCTGGAAGCTCGCCTCACACTCCTCTAACCATCTGAACTGGGTACCCTTCCAAGTCAACCTGTTTATCAGGGCTGCAATAGACGAGAACCCCTCTACAAACCAACGGTAATAGCCCGCCAAACCCAAGAAACTACAGATCTCTGTAGCTGATGTGGGTCTAGGCCAATCCTTGACCGCTGAAATCTTCTTAGGGTCCATCTGAATGCCCTCCATTGATACAACATGACCCAGGAATGGAAATGAACTCAACCAAAACTCACGTTTCGAAAACGTAGCATATAACTGATTGTCCTTCCGACTTTGGAGAACGACTCGAAGGTGTTGCTCATGCTCCTCCCGGCTGCGGGAATAAATCAGAATATCATTAATGAAGAGAATCACGAAGGAATCCAAATAAGCCCGAAACACTCGGTTCATCATGTCCATGAAAGCTGCTGGGGCATTTGTCAACCCGAATGACATCACTAAGAACTCATAATACCCGTACCGAGTGCGAAAATTTTTCTTAGGGACATAGGATGCCCTAATCCTCAACTGATGGTAGCAAGATCTCAAATCAATCTTCGAAAATACCTTGGCACCCTGAAGCTGCTCAAACAAATCATCAATCCTCGGCAACGAATACTTATTCTTGATGGTAACCTTGTTCTACTGTCGATAATCTATGTGCATTCCCATCGACCCATCCTTCTTCTTAAAAAACAACACCGGTGCACCCCAAGGTGAGACACTAGGCCTAATAAAGCCTTTATCAAGAAAGTCCTGCAACTGTTCTTTCAACTCCTTCAACTATGGCGGGGCCATACAATATGGCGGAATAGAAATGGGCTGAGAGCCCGGATCCAAATCAATGTAAAAGTCAATATCCCTGTCGGGTGGCATACCCAACATGTCTACAGGAAACACCTATATAAACTCACGGACAATGAACATAGACTCGATAGAAAGAACCTCGGCACTAGAATCACGAACATAGGCCAAATAGTCCAAACACCCCTTCTCGACCATACGCCGAGCCTTCATATATGAGAAAATACTGATGGAAGAATGACCAGGAGTCCCTCTCCACTCCAGTCGAGGTAAACCCGGAAATGCTAAGGTCATGCTCTTGGCATGACAGTCTAGTATGGCATGATAAGGCTACAACCAATGCATTCCCAAAATAACATCAAAATCTACCATATGAAAGAGTACAAGATCTACGCTGGTCTCAAGACGACCAATAACACTATACACAAACGGTAGACACGATCTACCACAATAGAATCACCCACCGATGTAGACACATATACAGGAGTAATCATAGAATCATAAAGTGTAACCAAATAAGGAGCAAAATCATATGACATATAGGAATATGTGGACCCTGGGTCAAATAAAACCGAAGCAACCCTGCTGCAAACTGAAACCATGCATGTGATAACCGTATCGGAGGCCTCATCCTCAGGTCTGGCTGGAATAGCATAACATTGGGGGAGGGCCCCACCAATCTTAACTAAATCCCTGGGACGGCCCCCTGCTGGGTGACCTCTACTTCTAGTAGTCTGGCCTCCACCCCTAACTGCCTGACCTCCACTTATAACACCTCGACTCCCACCTCTAGATGGCTGAGTGGGTGGTGGAACACCTAGTGCGTGAACCATAGCACGAGAACCCTGGTGCTGAGAATTGCTCGAGGCTCGAGGGAAAAATCTAGCAACGTGCCCCGGACCACAACAAGTGTAACAAGATCTCGACTGCTGAGACTGCTGGCCTTGAAACTGACCCTAACAACTTGAGTATCAACCATGAAAAATCTTGAGCGGTGGTGCATTGATAAGAGCTGGTGGTGCACTGTATGTAAACTAATTAGAATATTGCATGCGGGAACCACTGCCACATGGAGCGCTCCGAGAAACCTGAAGTGCTGACTGAAACGGTCTAGGAGGATGGCCCCTACCAAAAGAAACCCTGCCTCCATATGAGACACCACTGAACCGGCCAAAATGATGAGGCCTCTTGTTATACCCCTGACCACTCCCCTGTGATAGAACCATCTCAACTCGTCTGGCCATAATGGTTGCATCCTGAAAGGAAATATCAATCCCTACCTCTCTAGCCATCTGCAGTCTGATTGGCTGAGCTAGTCCCTTAATAAACCTCCTCACCCTCTCTCAGTCGATGGGAAGTATAATAATAGCATGACGGGCCAAGGTAATGAATCTAGTCTCATACTAATTGACGATCATAGAAGCCTGTTGGACATGCTCAAATTGCCTCCGATAATCCTCTATCTGAGTGATAGGGAGAAACTTCTCCAGAAACAAGTCGGAGAACTTGGCACAACTGAAAGGCGGTGATCCAGCTGGTCTAGCCAAAAAATAATCTCTCCACCAGATCTTGGCGGGACATGACAAACGAAAAGTACAAAAGTAGACCCCATTGGTCTCCATTATCCCCATATTCTGTAGAAACCTCGTGGCAGCTATCCAATTAGTCCTGGGGATCCTCTGAAGATGCGCCGCTATAAGTAGTACTGAACATCTTGGTGAACTGGTCCAACCTCCACAAAGCATCATCAAACATATCTTCTCCATCACCAGTCTGAGCCACAATACCCGGCTGAACTACCCCAGCAGTCTGAGGTGCTGAAGTCTATAACTGAAAAGCTAACTGCTCCGTAGTGTAAGTAGTAGAAGTATGGGATCATCCCCCAACCTGAGAGACCACTAGTGTTGTAGGAAGTAAACTTTCATGAGCAACGCTCTACATGAGGCCCACTAGAAGGACCGGAGCATCCTGGAGTACCGGGATGGCAATAAACCCCTCGAGAACCTGAGCTGGTCGAACCGGGATTTTCTGGTCAGCAACCCAATCAGTAAACTCTACCTGAGGCTCCGCCACTGGGACTGCTGCTCTAGGATAAGCAATGCCCCTGCCTCGGCCTCTAGCACGGCCTCGGCCTCGTCCTCGGCCCCTCGTAGGAGCTGTAACTAGAGACTCGGGCTGCTAATCAATGGATGAAGAAGCATGTGTTCTCGTCATCCGCGAGAGAATAGAGTAGAAATTAAATTAGTATTGAGAAATCAAATCACACGACAGAGAAAAATAGATGTGAAGTCATTCCTAAATAGCCTCTGGGGTATAAGCACAGATGTCTCTGTACCGATTTCTCAGACTCTACTAAGCTTGTCCGTGAATTGTGAGACATAAGCAACCCTCTGATACCAACTTGTTACGACCCGAATTTTCCATCGTCGTGACCGTGATGACGCCTAACATTGAACCCGCTAGGAAAGCCAACATTAATGTTTATTTACCTTATTCATTTAGCTTTAACGGATAACAGGTGATGTACAAATCAACGGAAATAAAAGTGCGAAAGAAAACAAAGTCTAACAACTTGATTAAATGCCATTACGAAATTCAAAATACTAAACCCAGAATTTGGTGTCACAACTTCACGGATTTTCTATGAACACTATATATAAGGGTCTGAACAAATTAAATACATCTGTCTCAAAATAAAGAAGAACATAATGGAAAATAAAGTAGGAGGGGTTGCCAAGGCCTGCGGACGCCTGCAGGACTACCTTGAAATCTCCAATGGGCTGAAGGCAGCCTCCTCACTCTAAGGTCCGTAGGGTCCTATACCGGGATCTGTACAAAAATTCAGAGTGTAGCATCAGTATAACCGACCCCATGTACCGAGTAAGTGTCGAGCCTATCCTCGGCGATGTAGTGACGAGGCTAGGAAGAGACAACCAACTAAACATGTGCAGTTTAATCATATACGAAAAAAATAATAACAACAAGAAATAAGCCGCTAAATACAAAGAAAGGGGAACATGCTGAGGGGAGGAAATATCAAATAATGTAAATAATGAGGTAAAGCAGCAAATTACATTTCAATTTAAACAACAGAAGTAACAACACAAAAAAAAGTGCACGGCATCACCATTCCTGCTTTTACTCTCATCCTCACAAAAGAATAAATAGAATGCACGACATCACCCTTCGTGCTTTTACTCTCATCCTCACAAAAGAATAAATAGAATGCACGACATCACCCTTCGTGCTTTTACTCTCATCCTCACCAAATAATAAATAGAATGCACGGCCTCACCTTTTGTTCTTTTACTCTGATCCTCACAATAAATCAATAGAAATCACACGGCATCACCCTTTGTGCTTTTATATCATAACATGACACGGCATCACCCTTCGTGCTTTTACACTCATCCTCACAATATTATACACATCATCACCCTTCGAGCTTTACACTCTTCCTTGCCCAAACAAATCAATAATAGCAACCCGGAAAGGAAATCAACAACATAAAATAATAATAATAACCATAACGTCCCGACAAGGGAGCCAACAGTAGAATCAATATCATCCCGGCAAGGGAAACAACCATAACCAATCTCACCTAGTTATTCAGTTTCCCGAAATAATTTTCAACTTGAACCAATACTCGACAATGATCAATATCGAGGAAAATTCTACGAACATGAAAAAATCATAATATTAACCTCGAGTACTGTTTAATGAAAAATCACATAAAGTTCAATATTCAATTCACGGGCATGCTTGGCACCAACGTATAGATACTCGTCACCACACCTATACGTTGAACATATCACTAACACGTAGTAAATAATACACAATACCTATTCCCTCAAGATAAGATTAAGCCAAACACTTACCTCGAATTCCACGACAAAACTCAAGCCTCAGTTGCCGCTTTCCCTTTAGAATACGCCTCCAATTCAAATGTATCTAGACATAATCAGCTTAATAATATGAATAAATACTAAATAATTCAACCCCAATGCTTAATTGTGGGTTTTCTATCATTCTTCCCAAAGAGTAAAAAATCGATCCCCGTGCCCGCTTGGTCAAAACACGATGTTCGTACCAAAACCCGATAACTCATTAACCCACGAGCCCAAAATAATAATTAGTTTTGGAATCCGTCTCAACTTGAACCAATACTCGACAATGATCAATACCAAGGAAAATTCTACTAACATGAATAATCATAATATTAAACTCGAATAATGTTTAATGAAAAATCACATAAAGTTCAATATTCAATTCACAGGAATGCTTGACACCAACGTATAGATACTCGTCACAACACCTATACGTTGAACATATCACTAACACTTAGGAAATAAGACACAATACCTATTCCCTCAAGCTAAGATTAAGCCAAACACTTACCTCGAATTCCACAACAAAACTCAAGCCTCAGTTAACGCTTTCCCGTTAGAATTCGCCTCCAATTCAATTTTATCTAGACATAATAAGCTTATAATATCAATAAATACTAAATAATTCAACCCCAATGCTTACTTATGGGTTTTCTATCATTCTTCCCAAAAAGTCAAAAATCGACCCCGTGCCCGCTTGGTCAAAACACGATGTTCGGACCAAAACCCGATTACCCATTAACCCACGAGCCCAAATATATTATTAGTTTCGGAATCCGACCCCAAATCGAGGTCTAAATTCCCAAATTTGAAAAAAATCCCTAATTCTCCTAAAATCCCTAATTTCTAACCTTCAAGAACAAGATTTAAGCCTAGAATCTAATGGGTGTTAATGGAAAATGAAGAAAACGAGTTTAAGAACAAAAACCTAGAACTTGGTGGTAAAACCCCCCTTCAAAATCGCCCCTAAGCTTCCTTGGTTTTGAAAATATGAATTTATGGTTAAAATCTCGTTTTTTCTATTGGTTTAAGTGTTGGGCGACATGTACTCAGTGCAATCGCGTGAGCAGTGACGCGTTCGCAAAAGGCAGCTTATTAGAGGACTTATGCGATCGCAGGAGGAGCTGTGCCTTTGCAAGGGCTTAGCCCTGCCCCGCCTTCGTGTTCGCGTATAAGGGGTCGCGTTCTCATAGCTCTCCTAGGTGCGTGGTCACCCCCTTATAACTGTACGTTCACGTTTGACCTGGTGCGTTCGCGTAGTGTAATTTCCCAATGCTCCGTGTTCGCACCCCAGGTCTATGCGTTCGCATAGAACAAATCCCAACCCCAGCCCCACTTACTCTTCGTGTTCACGTGGGTTACCATGCGTTCGCATAGAACAATTTTCCAGACACCAGAAACAACATTCTCACCAGATTGTTTTAAGTCCAAACCACTCTGACACCTATCCGAAACTTACCTGAGCCCTCGGGGCTCCAAACAGAACATGTACACAACCTTAAAAACATCCTACAAACTTACTCGTGCGATCAAATCGCCAAAATTACATTTTAAACAACGAATTTAGCATAAAAATCAAAGGAAAACCTCAAGAACTTTCAACGTTTCAAATTTCACATCTACGAGTCTGAATCACGTCAAATGACCTCCGTTTCTTACCAAGTTTTACAGGTATCACACAAATACCATATTAAACCTGTACCGGGTTCAGGACAAAAATACGAGCCCGATACCTTCAATTTCAAATATAATCAAATTTCCAAAAACTCTTATAATCTTAGTGAAACAATTTCTTTCAAAAATTCATTTCTCGGGATGGGGACCTCGCAATTCAATTCCGGGTATGGGAGGGGATTTGGGTCGTGAAATCAAGACTGCTCTCTCCAATGTTTATTCAAGAAACTTAAAAGACCGTAAAAGAAAGACAACACTTATGGCATGGCTGGATCTTGAGGCAATGATTATCATGTACTACTAACAATGGAAGAAGGAGAGCAAAATGGTAGTGTGAATTCATATGACTTGCTGCAAGTATATTTGAGCAATGTAATTTGCAGAATATGCACAAATCATCCCGCGTTCACGCAAGGTCCGAGAAAGGACTCCACCCAAAAGGTATAATGTAGACAACTTACCCTAATGCAAGAATTAATGGTTGCTTCAACGTAGGGATGGCAATGGAGCAGAGCGGAGCGGGGACGGAGCGGATTTCAGGGATTGCGGTGTTGGAAATATATTGGTTATGGAGAATAATAATTTGCTTAAGGCGTGTCAAGGATACTATCCTTAAGGATATTTCGCCCAAACAGTGATAAATAAAATTAGGCGTATCCCCCAGGATTCAACAAGCTCTTCCAGTTATTAAATTGGGAATAGAACTAGTAGAAAATTCTACAAAGAAACCCAGCGTATAGGAGGAATAAGAAGATTTATAAGATTGTGTTAGAAAGTGTCTTTAGCTCTCCAAAGACCATGTTTATATAGGTGTTGCTCCAACGACTAGTTAACGGCTAGTTAATGGCTAGTTAATGGCTAGATAATGGCTAGTTCACGGCTAGTTTGATTCTATTAAATGTGAAATAATTTACTAAATGATAAGTAAATAGAAATATAATATTTGATAGAAAAAAAAAATTCCAAATCAAAATATTGGACATTCCCCTTTGAGATACCATTAATTTTTCCAACAATCCCCTACATATCTCAAAATAGATAAAAATAAATAGTAAATAAAAAAACAAGAGAGAAATAATTTGCTACGTTTTGGGTATAATGAAATTCATTTGGTGTCTTAAAGACTATGAACCAGATATAGATAAAATAAGATTTAACTTACAGAATAATTGGTGAAGTTAATAACTTCTATGAACCGAAAATTCTTGTCGTAAGCTAGAGATCTTATTCAACATATTACACTCCCACAATTTCTGCTATTTTCGCGGTTATGCGCTACTAGGCCATGCGTGCGCCTGGTTTTCAAGAGTGCTCTAATATTTTTTGATATAAATTTCATAGTAGCAGCCCCACTCCACACTTTTATCGGTCCATCCATCAAATGTATTCTGCAGCACAATACACCACATATAAAAGTCTATAGATTATTGGATTAAGATCTTAATAACTCAGCCTCACATTCCTTGCATTCTTGTACTACACACCACACCATAGGAAGAGACATAATCTGATAGTGCATATTTGATCAACTAATGACTTGTTATTACCCATATGAACCTACTTCATGGGATCTCCAATCAGATATGTTGGGTTACCATTATTGTTGATACATCTCTAATTGGCAAAATTCCCAACCCCTTAATGTTTCGCTTATAAGTCAAAGGATCGGCCAAATCCTTTTTTGACTACACATAATATGTTTTAAATTCTTATCTCTAAGAAATTGCTTTTTTACACTATATTTCAAGAGTATTTGTCTACTCTTCCCATTGAAAGATTTATTTTCTTACAATGTCTATTGCGCCTCGTCAATCACAATTCATCGACACAAATGCCGGCTTAATTCCTAGTAGAATATTCACCAAGAGGTTTCTTAATCACCCTTATTGCCAGGCAATTTCAATACCATAACACCGCACCAAAAGGTGATCACACAATCAGTAGTGATTTTTTTATCATCCGAATAAAAGATTCAATATCATCATTGCATCGTTCCAATACAATGGAAAATTCACATACAAAATACTAACTCATAATATTTCTCAAGTAAGGCATAAAATCATATCAAATGAAATAAAACTTGACTTCTGTACACGTTCCTTTTGAAAGATCTTTCAACACATAAGAATTTATTTTCTTTATGTATCTACCATAGTCAAGCACCAAAATAAGGATTTTTAAATATTGAAGTAACTTTAACTTCTACAAAAATATCCCAAATCAATAGGAAACAAATCATAGTTCAACAATTTCTTCATCACCCAAATGACTAAGAGATCCGAAATGGAATAACTTTTCAGAGCCAAAAATTCAACATATCTTTTTTATCTATTAATATATTTTTTCCACAACAAATCTTAATTTTGTAAGGCTTCATTACAATAAATTTAATAAATATTTTTCCTCATTATTCCCTTTATGATCAGGCTACATAACCGTTGGCAATACATTCTTGCCCCCTCACTTTCGAAAATTTCAGACTAAGGAGATAATCTTTTCACAACTCATACGGAGTTCCATTTTATAAGTAACAAGCTAATATTATAGCTTCAACAAAAATATTTTATCTCCAAATTAGAAAATATGTATGTCCAGAGATATCAAATTCATGAGAAAAGGTCACCAACCTTTTAAATAGTATATAAATGTAAATACCATTTATTCTCGTGATCTCAAGCAACATAAACAAATTTTCCTTTTGACATATCAGGAAATTCTACAACTACCGAACTAACTTATATCATATTGCCTCTTCAAGATGTTAAAAGAGAATATTTTAAACACTTTAGATCCAGAGAACTACAAAATCAGTGCAGTATCTTTCACTATGAAGAATGCACATACAAAATTATAAGTACAAATTCACATCAACAAATAATGTACAACTATAAACGTATCTAAAATTGAAAGGACATTATATGTATCATTCTGATGTCAAAATTTATATGCCTATTATGTTCTCACGAGAATAAGCATGAAAATTGAAGAGGTATATATTAGTTCAACTATGCATACCTGGCCCCAAGATATAATGTTACGCAAAACATATCAAATAGAAGATATTACCGTATCTCTTTAAAGTTCATCAGAATTACATAAGTGGTATTCTGTCACGACCCCAAATCCTAACCCGGCCGTGATGGCACCTATCATGGAACTAGACTAGCCAACAATTGTATACTGACATAATATTTCATAATTTCAAAAACTATTCCGATGTTTCACAAAAATTCTTTCGCTTAAGTAGTCTAAAGCAACAAAATGAAACAAACAATTTACACACTACCCCAAAATCTGGAGTCAACCGTCTTGAGTATTTACGAGTAGTACAAAATAACCCTACAGTCATAATATATCAAGACTCGGAACGGGGAACTAAATACAAAATAAGAAAATGGGAAAGAGATGATGTGGACGCTGAGCAGCTACCTCGAGGTCCCAATTTCGGCTCTACAGAAGGAAGAAAAACTAGCGCTCGGTACCAGCACCTGTATCTCCACACAGGGGTGCAAGGAGTAATGTGAGTACGCCAACTCAGTAGTAATGAAAATAAATCAAGTCTAAGCAGTAAGAAACACATAAGATGAAATCATCAGTCACCATAAGCACAACCTTTCTTTCCAACAGTATATATGTGTATATATATGTGTATATATATATATATATATATATATATATATATATATATATATATATATCAACATGCTTTAGAAGCCAACTTCAGTAAAATCCTTTGAAAAATGTGTTTTCCAACAATTTCAGAAATGAAATACCCGAAGAGTTTAGTGTAAAATGAGATAAATCAAAAATAGCCCCTCGGGCCAAAACATGAATCATAAATCGCCCATCGGGCAAAACATTACTCAGAAATCAGTCACTCTGCATACCTCACAATTACTCAGTATCAGCTCCTCGGGCAACCTCACTGTCACTCATGCCTTCTAATCGCACGCCATTCAGCACTCGGCACTCGCACTCAGTATGTACATGAGCTCACTGGGGTGTGTATAGACTCGGGAGGGGCTCCTTCAGCCCAAACGCTAAAATCAAGCCATCTCGTGGCATCTCATATCCTCACAATCAGGCCCTCTCCCACACTCAGTCAGAAACTCTCAGTAAGCCCCTCGAGCTATCAGTAAAAATTGGGTACTCGACCCAATACGTCATTTTATAACTCAAATAGTGTAAATAAGGCTGAGTTTAGAAAACAGTTAAGCATAATATAATTGAGTGTAAATCATAAGTCAACACAGTGAGGAAATAACAGTAAAAAGACCCAAAGGGTCTAAACAAGTTGGCGCAAGGCCCGAAATATGGCTTACAGCCCAAATATAGCAATAGTTTAGAACACAATTTAACATATGATTTAGAGTAACATACGAAACTCATAAGTTGTCACGGAAGGGACCAATTCCAAATAAAAATCAGTGCACGCTACACACTTGTCATTCGGCATGTGCACCACTCCAAAACTAGTGAGAAAATACGAAGTACGGGGTTTCATACCCTTAGGACAAGATTTATAGTCATTACTTACCTCAGCCCAGCCTAAATACTAATATGTGATGCTCTTTCCCCTCGAATCGGCTCTCGACTACTCCGAATCTAACCAAACCCAGATTAACATCATCAATATACGTTAAAGGAACAAGGTCCAATCAAAAACTATCAATTTTAACCAAAATTCCCGAAATTGGCCAAACCCGAGCCCCGAGCCCAAGGCCCACGTCTCGGAATTCGATAAAAAATGCATCACAAAAATCCTTATCCCTTCCCAAGTCTACACATATAAAACGCATCAAAATTCGACCACATTCACCCCTAAATTCCTTAATTATAATTCTCAATTTCCCAAGCCCTAAAACCCCAATTTATGCCATTAAATCCACTAAATCCAAGCTTAATCCGTCAAATAATAACATAGAATCGAGTCTTTATTCCGAGAAACTTACCTCCAAAGAAGACCTTCAAAATCCTTCTTCTAATTGCTCAAAAAATGACTCAACCCCCATGCAAAAGTGATGAAAAATGCCAAAAATTCCCGGAGGCATGTATTTATACTTCCTGCCCAGTGAAACTGCACCTGCGGACCCGCACCTGCGATCCCAGGTGCGCACCTACGAAATTCCACTAAATTCCCAAATCTCGCACCTGCGGTGAATCACCCGCACCTGCGACTCCGCATGTGCGGCCCATACCTCGCACCTGCCACTTCCTCCATCCTGACCCCTTTCGCACCTGCGCAAGCCATCCGGAACATGCGAAGCCGCACCTGCGGCTACCCTTCAACATATGTGGCCACAACAGATGCCTGGCACCAGCAGCTTCTTCAGCTGCATTTTCCAACTTCAATCCCTCCGATGACTA
>MDKI01016809.1:0-25170 GCA_005239505.1 Nicotiana paniculata | reverse complement strand
GCTCATAAAATGCGAGGGATATAATGCTTAAAATCACGAATTCTAGCCACACATCACGACACTAACAGGAATTACCCCTGTATCATATTGTGACGATACTGCGAGACGGAAGATTGGTCACTCATGGTAGCTTGAATTTTGTGGCCTGATTTAGATGATTCAAAATTTTGAGCTCGTTGATCGTCTGGAGCTGAGATCTTAACCCCGCTGTTGGGTTGGCTGTCCGCTTGTTGGGAGATCTTTGCACTAAAATATAAAGTACTCTCTGCTAAACAGTAATCATGCCTGAAGCTGCATGAGCAGAACGTTAAAACTTTCAAAATAGCAACAGACGAAATAAAAGCATGCCCAAGAGATACTCTTGACTACGAAGCTAAGTTCGGTTTGTACATGGCAATCGTGATTGATTGAGCCGACTGTTTTCTATACACAATACTTCAATTGTGAAGTTGACGGCTTGTTTCGTACATGATGCTCCGATTAGTTGTGCAGAAGGTTTGCTATATACAAGACTTCAATTGGTGAATTTGATGACTCGTTTCATATAGGATGCTTCGATTAGTTGAGCAGACGGTTTGCTATATACAGGACTTTAGTTGGTGAAGCCTAGGACTAGTTTTGTACAAGATGCTCCGAAATTAGTTGAGCATACAAGTTTATGTATCAACCGTCTCACTCCGAGGTACCTGCAAAGGATTCAAAAGTTAGGTTTAGTTGTACCAGAGAAATTACAGTAAAAGAGAAAGAGGGATGATTTCAGGCAAGTGGCGGATCTGTTATTTTTCCCAGCGTGGTCTTAGTGCTTCCTTACTCTTCGTTGACCCTGCACTCAAAAAAAGTTCTTAGTAAGGGGGGGAGTTGGTTTGTGTCGATCGGATTATGACATATTACGCAAGGTTCTCCACACGCGAGCGTATCCTCTTGAAAACTTTGTACTGTTGTTGTCGATCCTTCGTGATGCTTCTAACAATGCGGCTGCTTATTGTAGCGACTGCATTCTATTTGAATTTATGCATTACAAGGCTTTCTTAAGGTTATGACTGAACCCTTTCAGGTTGCCTACGTATCCGAAATAGAATCAAGTCTGAACATACTTCCTGGATTATGATGAAATATGATGAAGATGACCGAGCTGACTCAAGCAGCCTATGCATCCAAACGGAATCAGGTCAAAGCGTAGTTTGATTATAATAGATGCAAAATGATGAGATTAAGAATGAAAATGGCCAAGTCTGACTCGGACAACCTACATATCCAAGTGGAATCAGGCCAGAACGTAATTCAATTACAAAAGATGAATGAATCTGATGGGGATTGCCTACGTATTCCTTTATGAGGAAATCAAGTCGGTGTAGTTCCTTAGCAACATACAAAAGTGATATTTGGTTTTTTCTATTACAATACAAGGGGGGTAGAAGGGAGAGAGAAACCGAAACCTACGTGGGTTGCCGTATCCCTTTGTGGGAATTCAGGTCGAATGTAGTTCTGTTACATCAAAAACCCTAACTCTATTGTCTTTAGACATAGTACCTCTTGATTGCGTCTGAGTTGATAGGGTTCGTTTTGACTCTTCCATCCATTTCTGCTAAGATTAGAGCTCCACCCGACTGTGCTCGGTGAACCACGTAAGGAACTTTCCACTTTGGTGCAAAATTTCCTTTGGATTCTTCTTGATGGGGAAAGATTTTCTTCATAACCAACTGCCCAGATGTAAATTGGCAAGGCTTCACTCTTTTGTTAAATGCACTGGCCATCCTTTTCTGATATAATTGACCATGATATACTGCGTCCATTTTTTCTTGTCAACAAGCATGAGGTGTTCCTGTCTGACCAGTATCCACTCTGCATCGTCCAATTTTGCCTCTTGAATGACTCTTAAGGACGGTATCTCGACCTCTACGGGTATCACCGCTTCAGTACCATATACCAACATGTACGGCATTGGCCCTATGGATTTTCTCATGGTAGTCCGATAACCTAGTAAAGTGAAAGGTAGCTTCTCATGCCATTTTCTGTGATTGTCCATGATCTTTCGCATAATCCTTTTGATATTCTTGTTGGCTTCCTCGACTGCTCCATTGATTTGTAGTCTGTAGGCTGTGGAATTGCGATGGGTGACTCTGAACTTCTCGCTGATTTCTCTCATGAGGTCGTTGTTGAGGTTAGCAGCATTGTCAGTGATGATAGACTCCAGTATCTCAAATCTTTAGACGATGTTGTTTCGGACAAAATCTGCCACTACCTTCTTCGTGACGACCTTGTAAGTTGATGATTCGACCCATTTGGTGAAATAGTTGATAGCTACCAAAATGAAATGATGTCTGTTTGATGTTGCAACTTCTATAGGTCTAATTACGTCCATGCACCAAGCGGCGAACGGCCAAGGTGAACCCATTATGTTTAGCTCATTTGGTGGGACCTGGATGAATCCCTATGAATTTAGCACTAGTGACACTTCTACACGTAGCGGATGCGTCACTTTCCATAGTCATCCAAAAGTACTCAGCTCTCAAAATCTTATTGGCTAATGTGAACTCATTCATGTAGGGTCCGCATGTTCCTGCACGTATTCCCTCCAATAGTGTTATACCCTATGTTTTCATACGTGAAAGTATGCCATAAATAAATTGATGAAAGATCGGAAATGAGATGTTACATCTCGCATTTTCGTATGTCAAAGTTTCGTCATAAGTTAATCAACGTAAGCTCGGGAATGAGATCATTTTGAGATTATAAGTATTATTCTATTTCAAACAAGTGATAAGTAAATTCGTGAAGGTGACAGGGTGAGCGAATCGAAGAAAATGATTATCGTCGAAGTTTGATATTTTGGGATAAAATACGATCTAAGCTATAATACCCGGTATTTATGGACTTGTGCCATACAAGGTACAACATGACCATGATAGTAAGG
Source organism: Nicotiana paniculata (assembly GCA_005239505.1). Taxonomy (NCBI): domain Eukaryota; kingdom Viridiplantae; phylum Streptophyta; class Magnoliopsida; order Solanales; family Solanaceae; genus Nicotiana; species Nicotiana paniculata. The sequence goes on along the minus strand of MDKI01016809.1, from coordinate 22,256 downwards.
TGTATAAAGTGTGTTAAAAGTAAGTAGTATTTTAAGTAATTTGAGATAATTCTTAATTATGTGGATAATTGGTTAATTATGAATTTTTAAGTGGGGGATTAACATGTAATTGAATTTGTGAATAAAGCTTAAGGGGTACACCAGCCCTAACGTGGCAGCAAGCTAAGCCTAACTAAGTGACTCTTTACTCACAAAATAAGGTGGCACATTTAGAGGAATTCTTGGCTAAGTCATCACCTAAGTGGGGCCCACACCCACTAAGGTAAAGGACTTCTCAAAATCACAAAGAGTGATGCTTATATCTAGTCTACATAGCAACATGATTTGCTTGAGAGATGCTTACATCTAATCTACATGGAAACATAAGTTACTTCAACAAATTCATACGAGAATTCTTAGCATAATAGCAACGGGATTTTACAATTCTAAGGAAGCCCGGTATAACCTTTCTCAAGAAAATCATATGGATTTTCCCCTACTTCGATCCGTCGTTACGTGTTTTGTCGCAATTAACGTGTGTTAGAGGGATTTCCAAGAGAATCGGCTCAGGTCTGTCAAGGTTATCCCTTCTTTCCTTTTGGCATGATCCATATCAGTGGTGGACCTAGAATTTTGTGTAAACGGGTTCAATATTAGAAGTACATTACTTTAGTCGTAAAATAGTAGTTGTCAAGTGGATTCAAATAAAATATTTATACAAAATTTATGCAGCTTTAATCGTAATTTATACATATGCACAATATTATTTTTTGACGAAGCAGGTTCAGCCATGTGCGTCCGCCACTGATCCATATGATACAAATGAAACGAGCAAATGCGAAACTCATAAATGATTCTATTCATAGCAGTGCTGGGGGTGCCTATGTTCTTGATTCCCTATGTGTCTTATTATTATATCTTCTGTTTATGGGTCTCAGAAAAATATGTAGTTGATAAAGTTTATCCAAAAGGCATATTGATCTTATGACATTCCAAGAAATCCTATTAATGCACTTGTTATGCATTCCATGCATTTATACATGTACATTTAACCATGACTAGATGGTGTTATATACGCGTATATTATATGTATATGGGATATAGGAAAAGGTTACGGCGTTATATACGCACCACCTCCTGATCAGCTGGTATACGTTGATGATTTGCCCATCGTGGCTAAGATGATATGATGGGATGACCTCTGAGGCTTGCTGATATTATGTACGCATATACCTATGCGTGGTATGACATTTATACGCATATGCATGACATTATAATTGTGAAATGATTCACAGAGCTATTCATACTACATTGTTGAGTCTTTTACTCCATGTTTCTCTCATGTCTTTTATTTACTAATTTTCATTCCTTACATACTTGGAAAATTATTTGTACTGACATCTCTTTTGCCTGGGGACGCTGCGTTTCATGCCCGCAGGTCCCGATAGACAGTTTGAGAGTCCTCCAAGTAGGCTATCAGCTCAGCGAAAGGTGTTGGTGCGCTACATTTGCTCCGGAGTTGCGTATTTGGTCAGTATGACTTGGACATGCATTGATTAGTATGGAGGGGTCCTGTCCAAACCTTTATGTTATTTATCTACTCTTAGAGGCGTGTAGACATATGTCATGTACGTGAAATATTGTATGACCTTGTCGGCCTATGTTCAGTATACGAGTGATCATTTTGGTCTTATAGGCCCGTATGTTATATGTATAAGCTTGTATTACATGTTGGTTCGTCCTATGTCGGATATTCCCTCATATTTTATTCTAGTTATCTCACGACAGCCTTTCCATATCATTTACCTATAATAGTATGATACGAAAAAATACGTTACATTGGTACTCAGTTGAGTAAGGTACCGAGTGCCTGTTGCGGCCCATCAGTTTGGGTCGTGACAAATAGTCTGTTGCCTCAGCAGCTTCTACACATCTCAACAAACCTAAGTCTTAGGTCCTCCTGTACAGGACTTCCTTGTTGAGGAAAAGTGGTTTTCCAGCCTCCTGAGGGCTTGCATTTTACCATTAGTAGCATTCTCCGGGTATTCCCTGGTCGTAAGGAATTTCTTGATGTCGTGATACTGTGGTTTACCATCGTGTTCTTCTTCTACATGGAAGAAATAGGCATATTAATCCCTGATCTCTACCTGGATAAGGTCGATATAGGTCTTGTTTGGATGCTGAATCATAGATGATAGGGTTGCAAGGGCGTTCGCGAGCTCGTTCTGAATCCCGGGGACGTGCTTGAATCCCCCTTGGGATTTGGTACTGTTATGGTAATTTGTAATACATGGAGGTCGTGTACGCGAGGTGACAAGTGTGTACTTAAGCTAAATATTGAAAATCCAATTTTTGCTAAGTAGTTTCCTTTTATTTCCTTAATTGAGTTATTCTAGTATGTGTAGTCATCATCTTTAGCCTAATTTCATATTTCTACGTGTCTTATCTCTTATTTGCAATTTGTACAACATGCTTAGTTGAATTACCTGCTTCCTTGATTCCGTATTCATTCTTTAACTATAGGATTGTTTGCTTGAAATATCATTGTTTCATTTGTTATGTTATGGTTTTCGTGATTATTGAGGTGATTGTTTGGTTGTGGCATGAGGTTTCTCGGTGCAGATCGTTATTATGGAATGAGGTTTCTGCCGTACGGGTTGTTATTGTGCCACAAGGTTTCTACTGTGCGGATTATTATTATGGCACGAGGTTTCTACCATGCGGGTTGTTATTATGGCATGAGGTTTCTACCATGCGGATTGTTATTGAGGCACGAGGTTTCTGCCGTGCAGGTGGTTATTGTGGCATGAGGTTTCCGCCATGCGAATGGTTATTATGGCATGAGGTTTCTTCCGTGTGGATGGTTATTGCGGTTGGGAGTGCCCCTGTTGATTTCCTCTATTTCTTGTATTGTTTGTTGTTGTTGTTGTTGTTGTTGTTGTTGTTTCTTAACTTGTACGATTATCATTTCCTTACGTGTTGTAATTGTCTTCTTTGATTTCGTATTTTTATCTTTTGTAAATTTCTATTGTTACACGTCTCAGTCATTTCATTATATTGTTATATCTTCTGCCTTCTTTCTTATTATTTCTAGCAGGTACCTAACCTGACCTCGTCACTACTCTACCAAGGTTAGGCTTGGCACTTACTGGGTACTGTTGTTGTGTACTCATACTACGCTTATGCACATCTTTTTTACAGATCCAGGTACTTCCTACCAGACCAGGTATCAGTGAGCTAGTCCGTACAATGATACTTCAAGGTATATATGTCGGCATCCGTAAACCTTGGAGTCCCCCGCTATCTTTATTATTTTGTTTCCTTATCCTCATTAGACTTTGATGTATATAGATATTTAGTATTTCACTTTAGAGCTTGTGACTTATATCTACCAGATTTTGGGAGTTGTTTATACTTTGAGTTGCAGATTTTATTTATTACATTTGTTGATGTTTTCAGTTTTAGCTTAATAATTCAAATATTTCGCATACTAATTAGGCTTACCTAGTCTTAGAGACTAGGTGATGTCACGACATCTTATAGAGGAAAATTGGGGTCATGACAAGTTGGTATCAAAGCTTTAGGTTCAAAGGTGTTATGAGTCACAAGTAGGTTTAATAGAATGATACAGAATCGTATAAAAAACACGGATATAATAAAATACATGGAATCAACAATAAGAGCTAGACCTATAATTGATTGGAAAAACAATAACCAATTAGGCTATGAAGCCTAATTATATGAAGCCTATTTACCTCTACGAACTCAATCAGTTGTAACCCTAAGCTATGAAAACCCTCAAGAGATTGGAAACTCTTGAAAACCCGGATAAAGTAATTAAGCAATTAAGCATTCACCACTAATTGCTCACCAGTTAAGACTAATTTAGCACTAATGAAAGCATAAACAAATAAATAAAGGAATTAAAGGCATAAACATAAATACATTAACTAAAAGATAAGGAAAGAGTGTGAGACTTTCATGTCTTCAAGTTTTATCATTCATCAAGTCTATTTCTAAAGGCACTAATGCTTAGCTATTTATACTAGTGTTATTTTAGGTACAAGAAATTCCGAAAATAGCCTCAAAGAGTGATGTATAATGCAAATTAGCCACTTTGGATAGAACCAACTCCAAGTTCATCATCTTGCCTCAATTCTTGGTCAACCATTGGAACACATTGTAATGTGTATGAGATTTCTCTGAAACTCCCTCGGATGCTTCAAAGCTTCATAATCAACAATCCAAGATCTTGCAACTCCTTTGCTTGGCTTCTTGTGAATGGTCTAGATGAAGTAGGTAAATTTCGGGGTGTATCATCCTCCCCCCCCCCCTCCTCGAGAAATATTCGTCTTCGAATTTGCACCATCATTACCTACAACACAAGGACTCAAGTCACTAACATTAAAGACATCATGAACAATGATATCATTAGGAATATCAACCTTGTATGCGTTATCATTTATCCTTTCAAGAACTTGGTAGGGGCCTTCTCCCCTAGGTAGGAGTTTGTTCTTTCTCTTTTGAGGGAATCTTTCCTTCCTCAAGTGAATCCAAACCCATTCACCGGGTTCAAATATCATCCGCTTTCTTCCTTTGTTGGACGTAGAAGCTGCTTTATCATTCATTTTATCAAGTTGATGTCTTGCCTTCTCATGAATATTCTTCATAGCCTCGGCCCTTTTCTTTGCATCTAAACTAACAATCACATCATGAGACAAAGGAGTTAGATCAAAGGGGTGAGGGGATTAAAACCATACACACATTCAAAAGGATTCATGCCAATAGAAGAATGCTAAGAACAATTATATGCAAACTCAATCAATGGTAAATTCTTCTCCCAAGAAGTAATCTTCCCCTTGACCATGTCCCTAAGCATGTTACCTAAGGTCCTATTGACCACTTCGGTTTGGCCATCGGTTTGGGGGTGGAAAGAAGTAGAGAATTTCAAATGTGTACCAAGTGTACTCCAAAGGCCTTTCCAAAAGTAACTAACAAACTTGGTATCCCTATCACTAACAATAGATCTAGGAACCCCATGCAACTTAAGCACATTGTTCAAAAACAAATCAAGTACATGTGTACCATCATCACTCTTATGGCAAGGTATAAAAGGAGCCATCTTAGAAAATCGATCAACAACCACAAAGATTCTATCTTTTCCCCACTTTGTCCTAGGTAACCCAAGTACAAAGTCCATAGAAATATCAAGCCATGGCGCTTTGGGAATAGGGAGTGGGGTGTAAAAACCATAAGGATTAGACTTAGATTTAGCATTCAACACAATTTTCACAAATATGCACAACATTACCTTTCATTTTAGGCCAATAAAAGTGTTCCTTAAGAATGGCTAAAGTCTTATGAATTCCAAAATGGCCCATCAAACCCCCACAATGTGCCTCCCAAACTAGCAACTCTCTCCAAGAAGAACGAGGCACCCAGAGTCTACCTTCCCTAAGGAAAAATCCATCAACCTTGGAAAAACTTCTTTCCTTCCTAAGGTGAGCTAAATCTTTCTTTCTCTCCTTATGTTCTTCTTGGTCAAGACATTCTTCCTCTATGTTGTGGATTCTCTTAAAAGAGTCATGGTTCTCACACTTAGAATATATCTCTCCAAAGTCAACATTACTAGGATAAAGATCCTTGAAGCACTCAAATCCTATCAACTTACAAGACAAAGTACTCAATAAGGCATATCTCCTAGAAAGTGCATCCACTACTACATTCTCCTTGCCTTTCTTATAATGAACCACATAAGGAAATTGCTCTAAAAATCCCATACATTTAGCATGTCTATTACCTAACTTACCTTGGCTTTTAAGGTGATTCAAAGCATCATGATTGGTTTTAACAACAAACTCCCTATGCCAAAGGTAGTGTCTCCAAGTAGCTATGGCTCTCACTAAGGCATACAACTCCCTATCATAGTTAGAGTACTTCAAACAAGCTCCCTTAAGTTTTTCACTAAAATAGGCTAAAGTCTTTCCATCTTGCATAAGAACCGCTCCAATGCCTACTTGGCTTGCATCACACTCTATCTCAAAGGTCTTATCAAAGTTTGGCAATTGTAAGAGTGTCACACTACTCAAATCTTCTTTCAGGGCATTAAAAGCCTCCTCTTGTTCTAGATCCCAAAGAAAACTCTCATCTTTCTTAATAATTTGGGTCAAAGGTGCGGCAATAGTACTAAACCCTTTTACAAATCTTCTATAAAATCCCACTAAGCCATGAAAACTCCTAACATCCCCGGTGGACTTAGGCCTAGGCCAATTCCTAATTTCCTCTACCTTAGATTCATCAACCTCAACACCATGAGCACTAATAACAAAGCCAAGAAAGACAACTTTATCAACACAAAAATTACACTTTTTCAAATTAGCAAATAATCTTTCTCGCCTAAGAGCATCAAAAATATTATGAAGGTGTTCCACATGCTCCTCAAGTGTTTTAGAGTATACTAGAATGTCATCCAAATAAACAACAACAAACTTGCTTATGAAAGGCTTCATGACATGATTCATCAAACGCATGAAAGTACTAGGAGAATTCGAGAGGCTGAATGGCATAACCATCCACTCATATAAACCAAACTTGGTCTTGAATGCGGATTTCCATTCATCACCGGGTTTCATTCGTATTTGGTGATAGTCACTTCATAAGTCAATTTTGGAAAAGATTTGAGAACCACTCAACTCATCAAGAAGATCTTCTAACCTAGGGATAGGATGACGATACTTTACCGTGATTTTGTTGATGGATCTACAATCAACACACATCCTCCAACTCCCATCCTTCTTTGGCACTAGTATGACCGGTACCGCACATGGGCTCAAACTTTCACAAACAAATCCCATCTCTAGAAGCTCTTTCACTTGCTTATGAAGTTCTTTTGTAGCTCGGGATTTCTCCTATAAGAGGGTTTGTTGGGAAGTTGAGATCCGGGCACAAAGTCAATTTGATGCTCAATGCCTCTAACTGGGGGAAGATCCTTTGGTAGCTTATCCAGAAAGACATCTTCAAAACCTTGCAAAGGAGAAGAAATGGAACTAGGTAAGGTAGAGAGAATATCATTAGCAATCAAACAAACTTTATACATAACAAGAAAGATAGTAGGTTCATGAGCAACTTCCCTTAGAGGCTTGTAGTTGTTTGCAAGGAAGCTCACAGGCGGTCTCGGTACCTCTTCTCCTTTTTCACATAAAGATTGAATCTTTACACTAGACACACCTTCATTCTCACTTTTACCTTGTAAAGATTGAAGCTTTACCCCTTTTTTCGTCTCTTTTTTATTTTTGTCTTCTGTTGGATCCTTACACTCATTACTCTTCTCCTTCTTTTGTTCCCTCTTCACCTTTTGTCTCAACTCCCTCATTATCTTGTAATCCTCACTTACTTGAAACGGATTTAAGGGACGGATAGTAAACCTGTGGCCATCCTTGATAAGTGAATACTTGTTTGTTCTCCCATCATGCTTTGCATACCGATCATATTGCCAAGGTCTCCCAAAAGTAAATGACAAGCTTTCATATGAAAAACATCACACCAAAACTCATCTTCATATCTCTCTATTTTGAATTTTATGAGCACTATTTTGGTGATTCGAAGGCCATTGTGGTCTATAAGGTGAGGGATGCTTATTTGTTGGAAAATCTATTTGTTCAAGTAAGGAGTAACTTACTATATTAGCACAACTTCAGCTATTAATGATGAGAGAGCAAAGGTTTCCCAAAATCTTGCATCTTCCATGAAAAAGATTCTCCCTTTGATCTTGGTCTTCTCTAGCTACGGCCAAAACCTTTCTTGTTACCAAGTAAGATCTCGGCCCATCATCTTCTTGTTCTTCTAATTCTTCATCACTTGTTTCATGTTCACTTCTCTATGCTCTTGGTCACTAGCTTCGGTTCTATAGCTTCCATCATCCATGGCAATGATAACTCTTATATTCGGACAATCTTTTATGTAGTGACCAAGTCCTTGACATTTAAGGCATCTCACATTACTAAGGGACTTGTTTTGAACATTGGAAGTTCCTTTAGTTTCTACTTTTCGCTTGTTTTTGTCCACTTGAACCTTGGAATCATACTTGGAACCTTTGGATTTCTCCCAATTGTTTGTGGATTTCCAAGGCTTATCATTTTTGTTCCAAGTTGACGAACTAGTAGCCTTTGACTTGTAGCTTTTGTTTCCTTCGCACCTTTCTACCTTCAAGGCCATCAAGTAAGCATCTTCCAATCTTTCAAACTTGTGAATCTCCAAAGCCTCACCAATTTCCTTGTGAAGACCCGCCAAAAATCTAGTGATGACAACTTTGTCATCATCATCAACATCACACCTCACTTGTAGTCTCCATCTGTTCATAGTACTCCTCAACACTCTTGCTCCCTTGGTAGGAAGTATGAAGTTTCTTGAGCAACTCATGTTGATAGTAATAGGCCACATATCTTGCCCTCAAAGCATTCTTCAAAGCTCTCCAAGTAGTTGTTGGAGGTTCATTGTGTCTATCCCTTCTCCTCAACTCCTTTTCCTACCATGATGAAGCACTCCCTTCAAATTGAGTAATGGCATATTTCACCTTTTTAGCATCGCTTATGTTGTAAATGTCAAAGTGACTTTCTACTTTGAGTAACCATTCAAGATATTCTCACGGGTCACTAGTTCCCTTGAAAGGTGGAAGAACTAGTTTGGGTACTTGTAGACCCCTTTCGTCATCGTCTAGACCTCCTCTAGGATCTCTAGGGTACGGTTGGTCCTCTAGCGGGTCACCCTCATCAAAATAGTTGATATCCCCATATTGCTCTTGTACAAACCAGTGACCATGCCCTCTACCTCTTCCTCTCGCTCGACCTCTTCCTTTTTCTCGTCCTCTCACATGGCCTATTCCCTTTGGTATACTCCATCTCCCCTATATTCTACATGGAAGACTTGTTGGACATCGGCCAACTCATTCAAGTTGTCCTCTTGATCATGTTGAAAATATGGGTTGTTCATCAACCAAGGCTCTTGAGGTGGTATGGATGGTGGGGGATGGGGATTTTCCCTCCTTGGTGGAACTTAGGGTATATGTTGTGGAGGTAGATTCATTGGTGGTCGAGGTTGGGTCATTTGGGGTGGTGGTATTATGGGTACGTGTGCTTGAGGTCTAAATGGTGGTTGGTGTTCTTGTGGGTAGGACACTTGGGGTGGTGGGAAGTAACCTTGGTGGGGTTGTGGTGGTGAAGTGTAAACTTGTGGTGGAGTGTGATAAGGTTGAAGTTGAGGTACTTGTGATGGGGGATGTGTGGTTGGAGGTAGGTAGGGGATAGGTGGTCGGTAGTTTGGTGGAGGAAAATAAGGGCCCTTTGGTGATTTTGGTTGCCTTGGTAAGTTTTGTGGTATTTGGTTGGATTGGTTGTGTTGCAAATTTTCCCTTTGAAGCATTTGTCGCACTTGTGAAGGAGAGGGTGTAGTAGAGGAATTAGTAAGTGTCATACTACGTCTCTTCCTTGTTGCCTCAAGTAAGAATCCTCTATCATGGAATTCAACCTTGCATCCGTTTGGTGTTGCTATATGGTAATATTGGTAACCTTCTCACTTAAGTTGGTAACCTTCTCGCTTATGGCATAAAGCATAGAAACAACTTCATGCATCGGAGTCTCACTCCTTAGATCACAATTAGGACTAGAAATTTGTCCGTACTCCATAATACCTACAAAATGAGCAAACAAGTTAGTAGTAAAAGTCTTCACCAACTCATTTGATGTCGCTCAACTCTCGTGTTTCACACTTTGCACCAATTGGCTTTTGCGTGCTCAAAATCTTATTCACTCTTGCCTTTTTCCGCTCAAGTAGTGAATGTCAAAATTTCTTGCAAACTTAAATCCCAAGGTTTCACAACAAGTTCCAACCGTCTTCGGGGTGGAGTGGAGGTTGTGTATTCACAAGGACGGACAATTAAAAGCAAACGGACTTGAACCAAGCAATTCAGAACGAAATTAAAAGATAAAAGCACAAATGAAATGGCACGAAACAAAATTAAGCACACAAAGAACTAGGTTAAAACTTAACATGAACTAATAGCAAGTTTACACTAGTTTAGAATTAACAAACAAGAAGAAAAAACTAACAACTTGAAAAGAAGAAGATAACTGGGCAGAAAATTGGATAGAAAACTAGGCAGAAACTTCTGAACTTTTTATCTTTCTAAACTTCGGATCTTCTAGACTTGTTGCAATCTTCTGGGATGATACTATGCCCAAACCTTGGTGACAAACTAGAACAAAACTGGTGCAAAACCTTCTGATTCTCAACCCTGGGAAATTCAGCTTCAACTGTGCAGGAATTACTGTCACAACTTCACTAAATTACTGCAGGTTTTTAGCTCATAGATGCAGAAATTTCAAATCGTTGCTGGTGCACAAGTACTGGAAGCAATGAGTGCAGAAGGTCCTTTTTAAAACACTGTGCAGAATGCTCTTAACCAGTGCAGAAATGCAGCAGGTTTACTGTCAAAACAAGCAGAAAACCAAAATTCCTTTCCACAGTTTCGGTCATATCAAAATGTGCAGAAATTTCCGCTTCAAGCAGTGGCAAAATGCTGTCAAATACAGCTCAACTCTTAATCACAAACAGCTGAACTTTAGACTGTTCAGCAGCTGCAAGAACTGGGCAGAAACTTCCCAAACTAAACCCTTCAATTTGAGCTGCAGTTGCTGCAGATTTGCAGGGCAGTTCAGCTCACACTTCACAACCTACTGCAGTTGGAATCTGTACAGAATCCTCAAGCTGACACAACTTCTCAAACAAGAGAACTTAACTTGCCAAAAAAACTACAGCTGAATCTTAATTCTCAGTTGTAAAAAATTGTTGTTAAACTTTTTCGGACACAATTCTAGGCAAATTTTACAGCAACAAACAGGAGAAGTTTAGTTTCAGCAGCTGCAACACAACAACTCGAATTCACTTTGCTAACAGCTACTATCAACTAAAAACCTTGAACTCAAATACACTTCCAATTAACACCAATGTTCAGTCCAAACGTAGCCAATCCCAGATAATAGAGATGAAGTTCAGTTCTATAAAAGAAACTCAATCGGCATACCAGTAGAATCAGTCCCAAGCATTTCAGATAGGCAGCAGTAAAGGAATTCTAATACCAATTTTCAGTCTAACGATTTGAAATTTAATTCACAATAACATTGTACACACAGATATTCAACCAAGCTATCAATGAAAATTTTCAGTTCACAATCAATAACAACCTCGAGTCGACTAGCGAATTCAACTCAATCAACTCAGAAAGATCGAGTCGATGTTCTGTTGAAACTCAATTCTCTTCAAAAAATTTCAGAAATCGATTCGAATCAGTCGCGAAGTTCTTCAATAGAAACAAGTGTTCTTCGACTACCTCGATCTTCAGTGAGTTCAAATCTTCATCAAACGAGTCAAAATTTGATATACGAGCTCAATTCAACACAAAGAACAATCCCCAGAAACCAATTTGTTAAAATATTCAAGAAAACGGTAGAACCCAGGTCGTCGTCTTCTCTGAAGAACTGAGTTCAGAAATTCTGAACGAAAACCTATCGGATCAGTTTTCAATCGATCCCAATATGTAGCTTCAGCTTCAAATAGCTTAAGAATCAAATACCAGTAGCTAATTCTGAATAAATAACCACGAAATCAACGGAGCCCTAGGTTGTCTTCTCCGTCAAAATAGTTCAAAATTTTCTGAACAAAAACCCTAGAAATTCAGCTCAAATCGATCTCAATCTTCAAACTGAGTTTCATACTGATGTTTCCAACTAGAATATCGAACACCCAGTCGATTTAGAACCCCCAATGTCAGATTTCAAATGAACACTAGCTTCTTTGTTGAACTCGGCGCAGACGGGTTTCAATTGTAACCTCAAATTCAATCTTACGTCTTCGAATTGAGGCTCAAAATTAGTAGTTCAAACTTAGATAATGAAGAAAACACAAAATTCAGGACAAAAATTGAACGGAGAACAAGGAATTGGAATTCTCTGTATGAAAAAGTGACGAACAAATAACAGTAACCTGCTATTCCGGGAATATTTTATTTTTTTTAAAAAAAATTCAGATTAATTGATAATCAAAACAAAAACACAAGGATTGATACACCAATCCAAAACCTCCGCTCTATACCAAGAGAGATACATAATCGTATCGAAAATACAGATATAGCAAAATACACGAAATTAATAATAAGAGACCTACAATTAATTGAAAGAACAAGAATCAAGCTTAATTACCTCTATAAACTCAATCAATTTTACCATAAGCTATGAAAATCCTCAAGAAATTGGCAACTCTTGAAAACCTGGATAAAGCAATTAAGCAATTAAGAATTCACTACTAATTACTCGCCAACTAAGACTAATTTAACACTAATGAAAGCATAAACAAAGAAATAAAAGAATTAAAGGCATAAACATAAATATATTAATTAAAAGATAAGGAAAGAGTGTGAGACTTTCATGTTTTCAAGTTTTATCATTCATCAAGTCTAACTCTAAAGGTACTATGGTTTAGCTATTTATACTAGTGTTATTTTAGGTACTAGGAATTCCTAAAATAGCCCCAAAGAGTGACTTATAATGCAAATTAGCCACTTCGGGTAGAACTTGCTCCAAGTTTATCCTCCTGCCTCAATTCTTGGTCTTCAAACCATTGGAACACATTGTAACGTGTATGAGACTTCTTCAAAACTCCCCCGGACGCTTCAAGCTTCATAATCAACGATCCAATATCTTGCAACTCATTTGCTTGGCTTCTTGTGAATGGTCTAGATGAAGTAGGTGAATGTCGGGGTGTATCATAGAGTCTTGCAAATCGAAACGGAGACGTTTGTGCTTATCTTCAGGAGGCTATGGAATTGTTAGGAAAAGCTCACTTCTTTGATTCATTATCATGCGGACCTTTTGACTTTGGATTGTAAATTTTTGTCTTTCTATTCTCTCACAGATGGTGAGGACACGTACAACTGGATCAGATGACCAGACACCCACGCCCCCTACTAGAGTCACGAGAGGCCGGGGCCAGGGTAGAGCCAAGGACATCCACATGGTGCAGCTAGAGCATCCGCACGAGCTACTACAGAGGAGCCACCAGTAGCTCTAGTTTGAGGGTATGCACGTGAGACGCCTGTTACTACACCAGCCCTCAAGGAGACTCTCGCCCAGTTTCTGAGCATGTTCGGCACTTTGGCTTAGGCAGGGTTGATACTACTTGCTCCTGCACATCTTGGGCCGAAGGAGAAGCATAGACTCCTGCCGCCAGCTGGTAGTGGGGATTGCTAGGAGATTGGAGGATATGTTGACCAGGAGATAGAGGAGAGATAGGCCAAGAGGTCTCGAGAGTCCGGCACTTATAGTGGTACTCGTGCCCCAGCCACAACTCGTCAGGGTAGAGGCTATATGAGTCGCCTTGTTCATTCAGCACTTCCAGTCGCCAGTGGTACTCCGGCCACTCCTAGGCCCCAGGCTCCCTATTATGCACCACCATTGTCTAGTGCACCTGCACGGGGTGCTTTCAGCGGTCAGTTCAGTCGATCAGGCCTGATCCAGTCACAACAGCCATGTCCTCTGAGAGCTTGTTTTGAGTGTGGTGACACTCGTCATATGGTGAGGGATTGCCCAGACTCAGGAGGGGTGCACCTCCACAGACCACCCAGGCACCGCATGCTCCACCGGGTCCTTAGGCTATGGTTACAGCACCATATATCACTCCACCTGTACAACCAACTCAAGGTGAAGGTCGAGCAGGTAAAGGTCGCCATAGAGAGGGATGTCAGGCCAGATATTATGCCCCTTCCTTCTGGTACAGAGGTAGTTGCATCCAACTCTATCATCACATGTATTGTTTCAGTCTATCATAAAGATGCATTAGTCTTATTTGATCTAGGCTCCACTTTTTTCTATGTATCATCTTATTTTGCTCCATATTTGGGTGTTCCCGTGATTCTTTGAGTTCTCCTGTCTATGTGTCTACACTCGTGGGAGATTCTATTGTTGTTGACCGTATGTATCGGTCGTGTTTGGTTGTTCTTAGTGGTTTTGGGATCAGAGCTAATTTATCATGCTCAGTATGTTGGATTTTGATGTTATTTTGGGCATGGACTGGTTGTCGCCCTATCATGCTATCCTTGATTGTCACGCCAAGACGGTGACGTTGGCTATGCCAGGTCTACCGTAGCTAGAGTGGAGATGTACTTTACATTATGTTCTTAGCAGGGTTATTTCATTTCTAAAGGCTCAACGGATGGTTGAGAAGGGGTTTGATGTGTATCTGGCATACGTGAGGGATGTTAGTGTTGATACTCCTACCGTCGAGTCAGTTCCGGTAGTGAGCGATTATCTGGATGTATTTCCGGCGGATCTTCCAGGCATGCCGCCCGACGGGGATATCGACTTTGGTATTGATTTGTTACCGAGCACTCAGCCCATTTCTATTCCACCATATTGTATGGACCCAACAAAGTTGAAAGATTTAAAGGAGCAGTTGTATGCGTTGCTCGATAAGGGCTTCATTCGGCCCAATGTGTTGCCTTGGGGTGCTCCAGTTTTATTTGTAAAGAAGAAGGATGGTTCTATGCGAATGTGTATTGATAATCACTAGTTGCACAAGGTTACAGTAGAGAACAGGTATCCATTGCCACGTATTGATGACCTATTTGATCAGCTTCAGGGTGCCTGAGTGTTCTCTAAGATCGACTTGCGTTTAAGGTATCATCAGTTGAAGTTATATGCAAAATTCTGGTGTACTCCCGGAGTCGGGAGGATCATGATCAGCACATGAGGACTATGCTTTAGACCTTGAGAGAAAAGAAGTTATATGCAAAAATTTTGAAGTGTGAATTCTGGCTAGATTCAGTATTTTGGGTCATGCAGTATCGGGTGAGGGGATCAAGGTAGATCTTAAGAAGATTGAAGCAGTGCATAGTTGGACCAGACCCTCCTTAGCTATGGAGATCCGGAGTTTTCTTGGTTTGGTGGGGTATTACCGTTGATTTGTAGAGAGTTTCTCGTCTATTGCAGCATCTATGACTAGATTGACCTAGAAGGGTGCTCTGTTCAGGTAGATCGAGGAGTGTGAGGGGAGCTTTCAAAAGCTCAAGACTGCTTTGACTACAGCCTCAATATTGGTATTGCCTACTGGTTTGGGGTCCTATACGGTGTATTATGATGCGTGGTGCATTGGTCTCGGCACTGTGTTGATGCAGGACAGTAGGGTGATTTCCTACGCGTCTAGACAACTAAAGGTGCATGAGAAGAACTATCCTGCCCATGACCTCGAGTTAGCAGCTATTGTTCATGCATTGAAGATCTGGCGGCACTATTTGTACGATGTCCCTTGTGAGGTTTGCACCGATCACCAGAGTACATCTGTTTAAACAGAAGGATCTGAACTTGCAGCAGTGAAGGTGGTTGGAGTTGCTTAAGGACTACGATATCACCATAATATATCATCCCAGGAAGGCTAGTGTGGTGGCCAATGCCTTGAGTCGCAAGGCGCAGAGTTTAGGCTAGCATATCTACTGGTAGCAGAGAGGCCACTAGCCTTGGATGTTCAGGCCATGGCCAACCAGCTTGTCAGATTGGATGTTTCCGAGCCGAGCTGAGTTTTGGCTTGTGTGGTTTCTCAGTATTCTCTTTATGATCATATCAGAGAGCGTCAGTATGATGGCCCCCATCTGCTTGTTCTCAAGGACACAAATTAGCACGGTGATGTCAAGGAGGTCACTATTGGAGATGACAGTGTATTTATGGATGCAGGGCAATTATGTGTGCCAATGTAGACGGTTTGCGTAAGTCGATTCTTCAGGAGGCTCACAGTTCACGGTACTCCATTCATCCAAGTGCCACGAAGATGTATCAGGACTTGAGGCAGCATTATTGATGGAAGAGAATAAAGAAGGACATAGTGGAGTATGTAGCTTGGTGCCTAAATTGTCAGCAGGTGAAGTATGAGCATCAGCGGCCAGGTGGATTGCTTCAGAAGCAACAGATTCCATAGGGGAAATAGGAGCGAATCACTATGGATTTTGTTGTTGGGCTCTTACGGACTCAGAGGAAGTTCGATGTAGTTTGGGTGATTGTGGATAGATTGATCACAATCATGTATAAATGCATGAAATGCATAATAAGTGTGTTAATAAGATTTCTCGGTATGTCATAAGATCATTACGCCTTTGATTAATATCATGAAATAGACGTTATCAACTTACATATTTTCGGAGACCCATGAACAGATGATAGAATAATAGGGAATAATAGGACACATGGGGAATTAATAACATAGGTACTTCTAGCATTTCTATGAATAGAGTTATTTATGAAAGTTGTGCATTTGCTTGTTTCATTTGTATATTATGGATCATGCAAAGGAACGAAGGGATAGCCTTAACATACTTGAGATGATTCTCTTGACAATCCCTATAACACACATTAATTTCGACAAAACACGTAACGGTGGATCGAAGTAGGGAAAAATTCGTATGATATTTCTGAGAAAGATTGTATCGTGCTTTCTTAGAATTTCATCACACGTTGCTGGACATATGGAGTATCATAGATGTATGTTTTTGCTATGTTTCTAAAATAAGAGACTCTTCAAAAATGGAAGGAAAGATTTCCATTTCCTTTCTATATCTCAAACTACAAAAGAATTATAACATGAAGGCTTAAGGCTTCCATTTCACGTGTAAGCAAGGCACACCAAGTGATATGACTCATGTGCACATTGGGGCCACCTTTTTCCAACTCAATGACATGTGGCAGCCCCACCAAAAATCCTTATCCACTTAATCCTTCTTAATACCATAATTATTTTCTTATTTTTCCACATTATTCCTACAATTAATCAATTGTTCACATAATTAATTCTAGAACACAATTTACTTAAATACTAATAATCTTCATATACCTTATTATCATGGTCATGTAGTACCTTGTATGGCACTAGTCTATAAATACTTAGTATTATAGCTTAGACCGTCTTTTATACCAAATTATAACACTTCGACAAAACTCATTTTCTTCGATTCGCTTACCCTCTCACCTTCACGAATTTACTTATCACTTGCTTGAAAAAGCGTAATACTTATAGTTTCAAAATAATCTCATTCCCGAGCTTACGTCGATTAACTTACGATGAAACTTTAACGTACAAAAATGCGGGATATTCTCATTTCCGAGATTTCATCAATTTACTTATGGCGTACTTTCACGTACGAAAACATGGGGTGTAACATCATTCCCCCCTTTGGAACATTCGTCCCCGAATGTTGACTGATGCACCTATGGCTCTTGCGAATACTTTAGTACTCTCTTTGCCATCTAGGCAACTGTTTTGTGAATAAATCTAAAGGCTAGGGCATTCCCCCCTTTAGGCCTCTTTCTCATACCACGGCTTGTGGTCAGAATTCTTTCAATCTCGTAACTCTTGCTACATTCTGTCATGTAGCATGTACGACTTCTTCCTTGCATGTGCTCCTATGCGATTCTTCCCTCCAGCTATTAGCCAATCTCTAGGCCTCACTTTGTGAACATATACAGGATTTTGACAAGTTGTCCCTCTGGGTGTTTATGGCTTTACTACATCTAAGTAGATCATACTATACCATAACTCTTACTTCGATTTATCGTTATGAGGTCTGCTACCAAACTCCAGGTTACTCTCGTTGCTTATCCTATATGTATAAATCTAAGTCCTTTAATGCTTTCTCATTACTGTTCATCTTAAGAATGATGGCCTAATCTCATCTCATACTTTGTAAATTTTATCCATCTATTGTTGATTCACCTCAATGTTGATCTACAATTTACCACTGATAACTTGAAATTTCTTACATAATACATTGACACTAGTGCTTACGTCTCATCGGGGAATATCTGAAGTGACTTGCCTAATCCCCTAGGGGTGATACTATACTTCAAGGCAATTACACTCTTATTCTACTACCAAGGCAACATTCCATCTCTTCTAAATGCTATTAGTCTTAGACTCCTTTGAGTTCATTCAGGCTATACTAAGCTTGCTATAACTTAACCTCGAGGACTTATCCATTCTCGTCACCTTATCGCTCGCCTTTCCTTATCCTTACCAATGTCTTCCTAAAACCTTGTCGCTCTACCATACTTTAACTTGGGACCTACACATATCTATTTATACTTTTCGCAACTTTTCTTCAACTTGCTTGCATCATAGATTTTCCTATGTCATTCTAGAACATCAAGCGAGACATCACATCTCTTAATTAGACTTCTTGATACCTAGAAACAATAGGCTGGAAGACATGCCACTGACGACGCCTCTATCATTCCTAGATACTGAATCCCCGCGTTTCTATCCTTCTATCCAAAGTGTGGACTATTCACAACCTTCTGCATTTGAGTATCTCATACGTTGTCCACCTTTACCTTACTTACCTTGAAGTCTCGCATCATATCTTCTATCTCTTTCATGATCTCCCTTCCACATAGGTATCATTCACATCCACAATTTGAAGCTCTATTATAATACTTGTACCTCTGGCATACAAATCCGGTAGGAGCTTCATACTGACTTCTTGTGAGGCTGGTACTTTTCTAACTGACTTTATCGTAGAGCCATTATAGAATATGGTTTTTGTACTATCTCTCTTGTACCTCTAATATTAAGGGTGATCCTGCAATGTTCTCAATCACGATTTCTATAATTTTCTGGCCCACTAATCAGACTACCGATTTACTTGGTTGATGTAACTCTTTAGTTTCCTCTTCCTTCTGATCAGTCTTTATGTAGGCTTAAGCCATCTTCTGCTCTGCAACTCCTGGTATTAGTTATTACTTTATACTTTCATGGGCGCTATGGAATATCCATGATACAATTTTCTAACAATTCAATCCTTTGTATATGACCTGGACTCAATTCTTTTTTTTAACTTATACCGGAGTCTTCTACTACTTTATGATTGTCAACATATATGTTGCATGGATAATAATCCGAAATCTTAAGTGCGTTCATAACGTAACTAACTTTGGATCACTGATCGAATAATTACTTATGTTCCTTCTCAGCTTTCTGCCCCCTTGTTGCATGCATACTTAGCTTACCATGCCGAAATTTTCATACAACTTATATGATCTCGAATATTACTTTTCATTCTACTTCCCGTTTATTAGCCACGGTAGGTGCCACATGCCCGCCTTGTTGCGTGCATACTTAGCTTATCTTAGTTCCCATACATGCCGGAATTTTCATACAACTCATATATCTAGAATACTACTTTTGATTTTACTTCTCATTCATTAGCCATGGTAGGTGCCACATTGTTTTATGGAGTGCATACAATGTTGTAGTGAGACTGTTTTTACATGACCATTTCTTCTTCAAGTTACTATGTTTAAGTTGAAGTCTTCTTCCTTATTTCCTCAACTAGTTTTTTACTGTAGCACTTAGGGGGAACCCTCTGACTCTTGTAAAGATGCGAGCTTATTACTATGTAGACTCGATGAAATTTTTGATGTCATTCCTCGCCTATAATTGTCCGTTGTTACTTATCTCCATGCCATTATGCTTGTAGGGTTGCTCTTGAACTGATGTTTTGATTGTCTTCCCAGTGGTACTTTCTTTTATTTCTGTAACCCTCATACGGTAACTTTAACTACCCCAACTACAATCTGAATATTTCTCAAGGATCACGATATCATTATCTATGATACTGGATTCACTATGTTGGCATTCACTATGTTTATCTTGCACGATCTACTTATTTGTCTGTATCCTCTTGTCTAGCCATAACTAGGTTTTTCCTGAATCAACTACTAACTAATAGTTGGCCTATTCTCATATCAATATTCCGCGTAATATTTCTTGGGTTATTTCTTTTGTCTTAACTTACCTCTCATACTGACTCCTTATTTATCAATAACATTCTGGGCCGGAACCTTTACTTCTTCTCCTTGACGTCGTGTTTGCATAATGTTCTGGAATCATAGCATATCTGTAGGCTTTGAATAAGTGCAATCTCATCCCTTTTATCATTTTTATCGCATTCTTGTTTTACCATTCCATAGTTACTAGAACAACTTAATTCTGACTTAATGCCACATCACTCCATATTCCCCCCTTAGGGGAGTACTAAGATTTAGTGCTACGATGATGTACCTATAGATGTTTTACCTCTTCATCTTGGGCATCTTTTCACATTATCGATAACCATACTCGCCTTGCAGTAATCCTTCTATACCAAGGATAAAAAAATTCCTTACTCACGAGGGAGATACCTAGTGTAACTGACACACACAACCCCTTAAGCTTAACTTTCCTCAATTGCTTGCTTTAGGGAAGCGTCTTCCTAAATGACCATTCTCTGAATTTCTCATGAATATTCTTCTGTCGTTCATTCTATTATCTCCGGAACGCAATCTCTGAATTTCTCATGATGCCGACTATTATCAAATTACTCAGTCCTTAATTCTTGTTTAGTTTATCTTGTTCACCAGCCCATACTGATTTGTATTACTCTGGGGTCTAACTTTTCCTTCTAGTAATCACGTTAGAGTCACGAACTTATTTCTCGAAATGAGGATATGACTTTATGGCCTATACTCTTTTGTTGTCTCAAGGCTTGTCACTTATCGTCTTTTCCTTCACTTGACTATAGACTCTGTAATACTGTCATTTTTTTTATCTACCGTGTCATCCATGTATCACATCTTACTCATAATGATTCATTAACTCTCTTCTTATTTCCCTGCTAACATTTATGTCTATCACTTTATTCTGAAAACTTCAACAAGACATTCTTTTACTTTTAGCTCCCCTTGCTCCATCCAATTGCTCTTCGGGTTGCCTAACATTCTCTCTATACTAGGGACGGGAGCCACAATAAGATAATATTTATCCCTTCTAGGCTTCCAATTCCTATCTTTGTAGTACTCATATCTAGCTGTACTATTTTAGAGTGCACCATCTGGGTGTCTCACAAGGAGATCTATTTGCACATTTGCAATATCCTTCGAAAATGTCAACTAACGAAAATAATCCATTCACCATTTTGGGTTACTCTAACCCCAGCCAGATACTGATATCTCGTCCTTCTCTTAAACTATATATGTTAGCTCACATAGGGCATAACTAAGATGGGTGTCGCTGATTGTACATACATCTGCTATTGTTGAAGGTAACTCAAAAGGCTTATATTTCTCTGACTGGATTGTAAATAATGATAATCTTCATTAACTGGGCGCCTCGTACCCTTATTCACCTTGCTTCATTTACTTGTTAAAACTTATATCTAGCTTATGAATCTCTCATTTGTTTTCACCATATAGGTGGATAGATATTCTTTCCGTAAGGATCCTTATCAAAAACCTTATACGTTTTAGTACACACACATGTTCTGTTGAAGACCTCACATTTATTCATCATAAGCATCATGCAAAATCGAATTCCTCTGCCTCAGCTCTTCCATATCCACATGCAATCTCTTACAAACTGTCTTTCTAGATGTAGATATCGTTGTATTACGAATAAAATAGATTTTAAGAGTTTCAATTCTTATAACTGAGCTCTACCAAACGATCTAGAGTAAGAAGAAAGAATGACAGTCATAAATGCCTGGTAGCCTTCTGCGTATAAGTGTGGTGCACAACACACCCATAAACAAGACTCTACTGGACACGACTTGTAAACTCCCTAGGACAGAATGCTCTGATATCACTTTTTTTACGACCAAAACCGATTGGCCGCGATGGGCACCTGGTACCTTACTCAACCGAGTACCAATGTAACTTATCTTTTCGTATCATACTATCATAGATAAATGAGACAGAAAGGCTGTCGTGACATAACTAAAATAAAACATGAGGGAATACTCGACATAGGACGACCCAACATGTACTACAAACTTATACATATGACATACGTGCCTATAAGATCAAAATAATTACTCGTACACTGAAAATTGGCCAACAAGTCCATACAATCTTTCACGTACATAGCATATGTCTATAAGCCTCTAAGAGTACATAAATACCATAAAATTCAGGATAGGGCCCCGACATACAAAGCAATATGTGTCCAAGTCATACTGACCAAAATAAGCAACTCCGGAGCAAATGGAGTGCACCAACATCTTCCGCTGAGCTGATAGCCTGCTTGGAGGACTCTCAACCTGTCTAACGAGATCTGTGGGCATGAAACACAGTGTCCCCATGCAAAATAGACGTCTGTCACACCTCCTTTTTATACACCCCAAGGGGGTATGAGAGTTTTTCCAATTAAAGTGACAT
>MDKI01155234.1:0-14750 GCA_005239505.1 Nicotiana paniculata | reverse complement strand
TTTCTGTATTTGATAGGTATCTGCTGCTTACTGTCTCACATGTCTACTGCATTTCGTTATATCATGTTTTGTATTATTACTTTTGGACCTTAGTGAGTTTCATGTCGACCTCTCGTCACTACCTCTTCGAGGTTAGGTGGGATACTCACTGGGTACATATATATTTATGTACTCATGCTGCACTTCTGTACTTAATTGTATAGGTTCTGAGGCTGGTGTTTTTGGTTATCCGACCGGAGCTTGACATATATTCTGGACCTGACTCCATGGTGAGCTGCCTCCTTTGGCGATTCTCAGCAGTGCTATGGAGTTATCTTTTGTTTATTTCTGTCTACTCCTCTCAAACAGCAGTACAGTTTATATCATCTTTTGTATATTCTACTAGTTCGCCTGTTGACTTGTGACACTAGTTCCTGGCACGCTCATAGTAGACTCTTTATTTGGGGACTGTATATATATTGGATCATGATCATTATGGCTGTATTTACTTAAGTTGGTTAATGTTTCCTCTTTTATTTAAATTATCTAAGCTTAAAACTCTGGGGAATATGTGGGGTCGGTATGTTAAATACGGATAATCTCGCAAGTAAACAACTGTTGGCTTGCCTGATTCCGGTGTTGGGCGCCATCACGACCTGTGTTGGATTTTGGGTCGTGACATTTCTGGATTCTGATGTGCCAGCTATTTTTGAAGAACTCCTCGAGTTAAATGTCTTTGAGCTTCTGGAGATGAAGCGACCAAATGAAGCTAAGAAAATCGATGACCCAAATTATTGCAAATATCATCGACTTGTGAGCCACCCTCTGGAGAAGTGCTTTGTCTTCAAGGACAAAGTTATGGACTTGGCTCGTGAAAAGAAGATCATGCTTGAAGATGAGAAATCAAGCGCAAACAACGTCTCTATCATATTTGGCTCATTCAATCCAGACAAATTATGTAGTTCTAAAGAAAGTAAAGATGAAGAATTACTGGAGAACTACAAAGTTGAAGACGGTCAACCTGAGGACGACGAAGGTTGGACGTTTGTGACTCGTCGTAGGCGCCACAAAAGGAGCCCACGAAAAGGATCAATGGAATAACCAACAAGGAAAATAATGGTGAAAAGGCCTAGGAGATGGAATCCAGTTAATCATGAAGATAAAGAGAAAGTGGAGGTGCATCACCCTCAAAAGCCACGACAGCCGGTGACCTTGGAGAAGTTTTTACCAAGTTGGTTTCGTACGAAGATTTCCCATGGGAGTATTGATGCCTCTTGTTGCCATGCTGACGAAGGGAAAGAAAAGAGTGATGACCTACCGTTGGCACCATCCTCGGAAAAGGTTATAGGGTCCACTCCTCAAGAAGTTAATGCTTGTGAGGAAAAAGTCACGTTCACAAATGACGACCTTCTGCTAGGTGACACTCCTCATAACCGTCCATTATACCTAGTTGGCTATATGCGTGATGAAAGGGTAAATCGAATTTTCGTTGATGGAGGATCCTCAGTGAATATTTTGCCAATTCGCACTGTGAAAGAACTTGGTATTCCCATGAACGAACTCTCAGAAAGTCGTGTGATGATCCGATTCAACCAAGGGGAAAAGAGCCATAGGCACGATCGGGCTGGGAATCACTATTGAAGATATGCAACCAAGTGCATGGATGCATGTGATCGATGCAAAGACTTCATACAATGTTTTGCTTGGAAGACCTTGGATACATGAGAATAAAGTAGTTCCATCTACCTACCACCAATGTTTAAAATACTACGAGGGTGAAGTCGAGAAGATGATAGTTGCTGATGATGAGCCATTCACCGAGGCAGAGTCACACTTCGCCGATGCAAAGTTCTACTTGAAGAACCGCATTGTGAAGGAGCTAAAAGTTGATGATGGCATGAAAAGCAAGAATGACGAGCCCATAACCAAAATAGCTGAGGTGACTATTGGTAAAGCCAAAGTCATAACTAAAGAGGTACAACCCAACGTGAATAAATCTCATAGAGGGGATATTGCATCTTATGGTAATAAAGTAAGTCCTAAGCTCCAATATATCCCTAAAAGGAATAAAGACGAGGGTGAATCGTCTAATCTCCAAACTAACATGATAAAGGAGTTAACTCTTCCGGTAAAACAAATTGAGGCAGTAAAGTTGTCCTCGAAGCCGCTTGCAGGATTTGTAGCCCAAAATCCTCTGCAGAAAGTGGCACTCCCTACAAATCGGACAAATGAAGGTTTTGATCCTAACGCTTACAAGCTATTTGCAAAGGCTAGATACAATCCCAATGAGCCTTCAAAATTAGGGAAGATCCCATCAGAAGCTGCAACGAGGCAACCACGTGAAGGTTTGGGATACAAGCAACCGTCACCAGTGCGCATCTCAATAAGAAGGGCGAGTAGCAATTATATCACTGTAGAAGATGAATCTGCCGCTTCTAACAGGCCTTCCGTCTTTGACCGACTTGGAAAACCAACTGTGAGAACTTCCGTATTTGAGAGATTGGGTCCATTAAATAAGGGGAATAAGTTCCAGAGAAATTATCGAAATACAAGAACACCCGCTTCGCCCAAAATTCAGAAGATCTCTAAAAATTTCCAAAGTTTGTTTCCTTCTAGAATGAAGCGACAAACAAAAGTCATGGTTTTGTGTGATGAAGTACTAAAGGTGAAGCCATACACTATGGTCTACACTAAAGAATGTGATGAAGACGAAGAAAGCGTGGGTTCTTCGTATCATGTTACTGCACAAAGCGAGCAAGGTGTTTTATCTCTAATGGAGGATGATGAGAAATTGGACGATGTTTCACCATGTTATCACATATCATTCAATGATGGGGACCCTCAAGAAGATGAAGATGCGAAAGATGCTCCCCCGGAACTTAAAGAAGGGGTGAAGGCAACAGTTGACGCCTTAAAAGAAGTTAACCTTGGCACTGATGAAGAACCAAGACCCACCTACCTAAGTGCTTTACTAGAAATTGATGAAGAAAGCACTTATATTGAATTACTCAAGGAGTTTAGGGATGTCTTTGCCTGGAGTTACAAAGAAATGACTGGCTTGGACCCTAAAGTGGCAGTCTATCACCTTGCGGTCAAGAATGGCGCTCGTCCTGTTAAGCAAGCTCAAAGGCGTTTTAGGCCGGACTTGGTTCCCATGATTGAAACCGAAGTTAACAAACTCATCGAAGCTGGCTTTATTCATGAAGTTAAATACCCAACATGGGTTTCAAGTATTGTCCCTGTAAGGAAGAAAAATGGACAGATTCGAGTGTGCGTTAACTTTAGGGATCTTAACAATGCGTGTCCGAAAGATGAGTTACCGCTTCCCATTCCAGAACTGATGATGGATGCTACTACTGGGTACCATGCAATGTCATTTATGGATGGTTCATCAGGCTATAACCAAATTCACTTGGTGCCAAAAGATGAAGAGCTTATTGCATTCCGTACCCCCAAGGGTATTTATTGCTACAAGGTAATGCCTTTTGTCTTGGAGAATGCCGGTGCTACTTACCAAAGAGCTATGCAGAATATCTTTGATGGCCTTCTCCACAAGAATGTCGAATGCTATGTTGATGACTTGGTGGTGAAATCAGGAAAGAAAAGCGACCACTTGAAATACCTGAGAATGGTGTTTGAGTTGCTCCGGAGATACCAACTTAGGATGAATCCATTAAAATGCGCCTTTGGAGTTACCTCCGTAAAGTTCCTGGGTTTCATTTTCCGACATTGAGGGATTAAAATAGATCGAGCTAAAGTAGATGCAATCTTGAAAATTCCTGAGCCCCGCAATATTCATGAATTAAAAAGTCTGCAAGGAAAGCTAGCACACCTTAGGAGATTCATCTCAAACCTAGCTGGGAGTTGCCAACCATTCAGCCGCCTTATAAAGAAAGGTGTCCCTTTCGAATGGGACCAAGCGTGTAGCAATGCCTTTGAGAGGATTAAATCCTACATGATGAAGCCTCCAGTTTTGGCATCCCCTATACGTGGAAAGTCGTTGATATTATACATTTCAGCATAAGAAAGGTCTGTTGGAGCGTTGTTGGCCCAAGAAAATATTGAAGGAAAATAAAACTCCCTTTACTACTTGAGCAGGATGATGACACCAAATGAGCTGAATTATTCGCCAATTGAAAAGTTATGTCTGGCGCTAGTCTTCTTAATCCAAAAGTTGAAGCACTACTTTCAAGCTCATGTCGTTTGTTTGGTTTCTAAAGCAAATCCCATCAAGTTCGTGGTGTCAAAACCTATCCTTAGTGATCGACTAGCAAGGTGGTACCTCCAGTTTCAACAATTTGAAATCGTGTACATCCCACAAAAGGCTATAAAAGGACAAGCGTTAGCGGACTTCTTAGCAGATCACCCTATACCTGATGATTGGGAGCTAACTGACGAACTACCTGATGAGGACGCCATGGTCATTAAAGTTCAGCCTCCAGGAGCTGGTGCTGGCATATTATTTGTCACTTCTCAAGGTGAAGTTCTGCCCTACTCTTTTACATTGACGCAACTCTGCTCTAACAACGTTGCTGAGTATCAAGCACTAATACTTGGGCTTGAGATGGTTGTCGAAATGAAGAAGTTGCAATTGCAAGTCTTTGGTGACTCTCAATTAGTGGTCAATCAGCTTCTGGGTAGTTACGAGGTCAAGAAGCCTGAACTACGCCCCTATCATGATTATGCAAAAAAGTTAATGGGGTGGCTCGGTGATGTGGCTATTCAGCATGTGCCAAGGAAAGAAAATAAGAAGGCTGATGCTTTAGCTGCCGTAGCTTCATCATTAACCTTGCCTGATCAAGCACAAGTTACTGTCTGCCAAAAAAGTCTAGTAACGTTGCCAAATGAGGCTGAAGGTGAAGAAAATGAACTCAAGCATCTTATCGCTATTTCTGAAGTTGAGAAAGAAGAATGGCGACAACCCATTATCGACTACTTATGCTATGGGATACTTCCAGAAAATTCGAGGAGAATGACTGAAATCCATCGTCGTGCACCTCGCTTCCTTTACTACAAAGATACTCTATACAAAAGGTCGTTCAAGGAGTACTCTTAAGATGCTTAGGGGAAGAAGAAGCACTCCAAGCTTTGCAAGAGGCACATTCTGGGGTATGTGGGTCGCACCAGTCTGGACCAAATCTCCACTTCCATATAAAAAGGATGGGATATTATTGGCCAACGATGGTAAAAGATTGCTTGGACTACGCTCGAAGATGCAAGGCTTGTCAATTCCATGCGAATTTTATTCATCAACCTCCTGTAGTGTTGCACCCGACAGTTGGATCCTAGCCGTTTGATGCTTGGGGATTGGATGTTGTTGGACCACTGCCAAACTCCTCTAGTGGGCACCTATACATCTTGGCTTCAACTGACTACTTCTCAAAATGGGTTGAAGTTGTTTCTCTTAAGGAGGTAAAGAAGGAAAATATCGCAAGTTTCATCCGAGTAAACATAATATATCGCTTTGGCATTCCTCGTTACATAATAACAAATAATGGAAAGCCATTTGATAATAGGTTGCTGAACAAGGTTTGTGATCTCTTTGGGTTCAAGAAACGTAACTCTTCGATGTACAGTGCTGCCGCCAATGGTCTAGCTGAAGCATTCAACAAAACTCTATGTAACTTGCTAAAGAAAGTCATCTCCAAATCCAAACGAGATTGGAATGATCGTATGGAAGAAGCTCTATGGGCATATAGGACTACCCACTGCACGCCAACACAAGCGACTCCTTATTCACTCGTTTATGGAGTCGAAGTCGTCTTGCCACTTGAGCGTCAAATACCTTCATTACAACTAGCTATTCAAGAAGGGATCACTGATGAAGAAAATGCTCGACTTCGATTAGCAGAGTTGGAGGCTCTTGATGAGAAGAGGTTGGAAGCTCAACAGAGTCTTGAATGTTATCAAGCTCCATTGTCTCGCTTCTTCAATAAAAGAGTTCGCCCGAGGTCCTTTCAAGTAGGAGATCAAGTACTTGACATAAGAAGACCCATTATTACTTCCCATAAACATGTAGGGAAGTTCACTTCAAAATGGGATGGGCCATATGTCGTGCAAGAATCTTATTCAAGTGGGGCTTACAAGCTGGTTGATGCAGATGGCATGAGAATCGACCCTATAAATGGCAAGTTTCTGAAGAAGTATTACCCTTGAAGTTACCACGCTCCTTGACGCACGAACCTAAACTGCATGTTTGAACCCTCCTTGACGCATGAGCCTAAACTGCATGTTCCTACACTTCTGGCCCGCATGAGTCTAAACTGTGTACGGCCAATCAAAAAAACAAAAAAAAAAGGTATACTAGGTCGAAAACTTCGAAAGAGGCGGCCTAGGCAAGAGTCAAGAAAAAAAAAAGTCCGCTAGGTTGAAAACCTCGCGAGAGGCGGCCTAGGCAAAAATTAGGACATAAAGAATAAAACAAAAAAAAACTCATCCTTCTGAACTACGGTATGAATTGATCCTCTTCACTGAGGTACGTAAGCAGCTTATAGTTTTATTTTGAGTTCAGTCGCAGAAGTTCAAAAGATACATAATCCCCCAATCATTGTTCGAATTAAGTACGATGGAATATAATCCATTCAATCGGCACTTGAAAATCAAGCTGGGATACTATTCTTCTGTTAAACTTTGGATCCCATTTGATTTAAAGGGGGCAAGCCGCTATGGTAAATTGGTGTCTTTAATAAAATTATTAATAACTTTTAGGAGGTTTCCAAGTATTTGTATTGAAATCCGGGGATTCAATGTGCCTTCATGTTCGTCAAACCTTCAAGTTTTTTTTGGTGTACCTTCACGACGCTTTAACTTCAGTGAGACTTGAACCCAAGATATTTGGTGAGAATGAATCTCTTGAATTTCAAATTTTTGAAAATTAAAAGGGTCTTACAATCTCTAGGCTTCCACACCAAGATACAAATTTTTTGGTGAAGTCGCGCTAATTTGGAACTGTCGGCACATCAGAAACCGAATTTGATTTCGAACTAATATCTGAAACTATACTTAAGGAATAAGATTTTGAATTTTGGATATTTTATATTTGTAATTTAAGTTTCCAATAAATCAAACGGTTCATTATTTCGACGTTCCCACATCAAGATACAATTTTTTTGGCGAAGTCGCGCAAATCTGAAACTATCAATATGTTGGAAGATAAAGTTAGATTCAAAATAATATCTGGGACGATTATCAAAGTATTTGATTCTAAATTTTGGATATGTCTTAGATTTTGAAGTCTAGATTTCATGAAATCAGACGGTTCACAATTTCGACGTTCCTACACCAAGATATGAATTTTTTTGGCGAGACCGCGCAAGTCTGAAATTTTCAACGTGGTGGAATCTTGGTGTCAAAATATTACCTACGGCTATTCTAAAGGTGTTTGATCCCGAATTTTAGTCATCTTTTAGATTTTGAAGTCTAGTTTCCAAAAAATCAAACGGTTCATAATTTCAATATTTCTACACCAAGATACGAATATTTTGATGAGACTGCGCAAATCTGAAATTGCCAGCATGGTGCAATATAAAGTTGGTTTTAAAATGTAGTCGGGGACAACTCTAAAAGTACTTTTTTTAAAGGTTTTCGTTACGAAATTTTAAAGGTGTTCATCTCGAACTTTTAAAGGTATTCAGATTTTTAAGTTCTTCGTTCCGAAATTTTAAAAGCCATATGTTTCGAACTTTCAAAGGTACTTGTGAAGGTGCTTGCAGCAAACTTTAAAGAGTCCCCACCGCCGACTTTTAAAGATTTCTACCATAAATTTTTAAGAGTCTTCGTAGCGTGCTTTTAAAGGTTTTCACCACGAACTTTTAAATGTCTCTTCACAATGAACTTTTAAAGATCTTGACCATGAGCTTCTAAGAATTTTTGCGCGAACTTTTATGGGTCTCCGCCACAAATTTTAAAGGTATTCATCGCGAACTTTTATGAGTCTTCGCCATGAACCTTAAATAGTCTTCATCGTGAACTTTTATGGTTTTTCACCGTAAATTTTAAAGATCTTCATCACGAACTTTTAAAGACCTTCGTCTCAAGCTTATAAAGTGCTTCGTAGTTTTACGAAGTTACTTCTAAAAATAAGAAAAGGAGACAACAAGTAAAACAAGAAGAAAAAAAGCACAAGAAAAGAAGAAGAAATTACTTCCGCATTAATTCTTCCGAGTCTACAAAATTAGACTCAAATGGCTTGCAAATACTGCGAATTGATGTTTAATAAATACGAGTATATGGCTTTATATAGATCTTCACAGATGGATGGCTACAGCTATTGCCGATGTGGGATCAGATTAAAGGCGGAAAATTAGTTTCCAGCGTGAATTTGGTGGCCAGACTAGTCCGTATCCAAATAGACGTCTATTACATTAAAGTCTACAAAAGCTATTCTAATTGGAATTGGACTGTGGTATCCAATTCAATTATGTTATTAAAAGTCAGATTCATAATAGTTGGATATTACGTCCACATGTAAGGATTGCTTATCAGTAATTGCTTTGAGTTATCACATGTAATGATTGCTTATCTAATGCACAAGTCCAATTATGAATAATATTATTTATTGAGACTGGAAATGTAATACTCGTAACGGGCTTCTCCATAGAGGTGCAACTACCCAAATGCGGAAATTACTTAATTAATTGTCCAAGATTAATGTTTTACCGGTACTTCAAGACTCGTCGTTACATTGACCAAATTTATACCTTACAAGACTTGAAGTAGGGAGCATTTGTAGGCATATAAATTTTGTTAAAATTAAATTCATAAAATAATTTGGATTATAAATTTAAGATATATTAGTCCAAATAAATACTACGGGCTAATATGAATTGAATTAATTATATAAGTTCAATATATATGGATTATATAAATAAGTCTTAATCTATTGGGCTAGCCCATTTAATTGGGCTAAAGTGATGAGCTCACTTCATTAAGCCCAAAATGTCATCTTCCTAGAGGCCCAGTTTGGTGCCACGTGTCAAATGACGTGGCACGCCAAGTCAAGCGGAAGAGCCAATAGGATCGTGCCACGTGTCAAATGACAAAGCATGCCAAGTCACATTAAAAAGCTAATGAAATCGCGCCACATGTGCAAGTGACATCTTCTGGCCAATAAAATATGGTCATATCACACTTCAATTTGATTGGTCGAAAAGAGTTTGTTCTTATCATAACGCTTCCCTCCCACAACTATAAATAGGGGTCTTCATAACTCAGAAAAGACACCAGAAGTTATAACAAGAAGCAAGAGGGAGCTCGCGGATCAAACGCTGCGGATTTCTCTAAAAGATACAAGCATTCAAGTGTTCTAAGGATTAAAAGATCAAGACGAAGATTCAAGAACAAGTTGCAAGCCCTTGGACTAAAAACGTGTCAAGATCAAGATCGAGCCTCAAGCACTTGGATTAAAATAAAATAAAATTCAAAGATTAAGCTCAAAAGCTCTTTTTATTTACTATTTGAAAGCAGAATCAGAGGATTCATAGAGATTGTAACACTCAAATATTCGAAATAAAATACTACGATTGTTGCGATATTTTTTTGTCTTGATTTTATTTTCTCGACCCAATTTCTTTTAGGATAGGAAAATACCTTTCTAAATTCTAAATGAATATGATTAATTTTTTGAACAACTTCACGAATTCTTCATTTTTTTAGATTAACCAAATAGTCACTTGATTAATGTACTAATTTGTGTCTTCAATTATTTAAGGGTATTTTAGTCTTTCAGTTTTAAAAGGTTATTTTCATCTTTTATTGTTAGTCTGATTTTTCTAATTTGTGATTAATGAACAACATTTTTAAAGCCTTCCATAAAAAAGAACCCTAATTGCCTTGACACTCCCCTTAGCAATGATGAAATTAGGAAAGCAGTGTTCTCTTTTAAGTCTTTTAAGGCACTTGGTCCCGATGGGCTGCACCCTTTTTTTTTCAAAAATACTGGCACATCCTAAGGAGCAAAGTCATCAACTTATGCCAAAAAAAGTTTTCTACAAAAGTTATGATGCCTTCTATTAACAAAACCTACCTATGTCTAATTCCTAAAATTAATAATGCAAATAACCTTAAAAATTTCAAACCTATCAGCCTTTGTAACACAATTTACAAGATGATCTAAAAAATTATTACTAATAGGATAAAACCTTTTATTAACCTGCTAATAAATAGGGAGCAAGCCAGCTTCCTAAAAAACAGACGTGCTTGTGATAATGTATTGATCATCCAGGAAATTTAATCTGAGAAGAGGAAAACCAAGTTTCATTCTAAAGCTAGACCTCGAAAAAGCCTTCGACAAATTAGAATGGTCATACATATATCGAACTCTAAGATTCTTTAAATTTCCTTCAAACATTTCAAGCCTTGTTATGAGTTGTATTACCACCGGTTCTATCTCAGTCCTAGTTAATGGAAACAAGTCTAAGGAATTTACTCCTATGCGAGGTATTAGACAAGGTGATCCAATGTCACCGTACCTATTTATCTTGTGCATAGACATGCTATCCAAGAATTTCAATAACCAAATGGATACAAGGAAATGAGACCCCTTTAAATTTAACCCAAGATCCCGTCCTCTATCCCACTTATTTTTTGCGGATGACCTAACCTTGATGGGTGAAGCAAATCATAAAACTACTAACACTATAAGCAAACAAATGGACCACTTTATTATTCTATCAGGTCTCTCCATAAATAAAGAAAAATCAAAACTCATTCTGTCTAGGAGTTGTAACAAGCAAATTAGAGAGATGAAGTCATGGCTTTTGGTATTAAAATCAGCCAAAACTTTGGCAAGTACTTGGGCTTCCCAATGTCTCACAAGTTGCTCAAGCACAAGGACTATCAACCCCTCCTTGATAGAATGCGTGCAAAACTCAATATTTGCAATGCACGTTCGCTTAGTATGGCAGGGAGATGTACCCTAATAAAATCAACCCTGAACGCTCTCCCAAATCACCTGATGCAAATTAAGTTGCTACCAAAAAAAACCCTACAGGAAATTGATAAAATTCAACGCAATTTCATATGGAGAACTACTAAGAAAAAAAGGAAACTTCATCTTATAAAGTGGGATACTGTGAAAAATCCTCCCAACAATGGAGGACTTGGTATTAAAAAGGCAATATCAAAAAATATGGCCACACTCACTAGCTTGGCATGGCGAATACTTTCTAACCCCTCCACAATATGGGCACAGGTCTTAACGAGCATCTATGCGAATAAGAAAACATCAATTGGATGCTCATCAACATGGAATAACCTTATAAAGGGTTGGATGGTGTGTAATAAAGGTATCTGATGGCCAATTGATACACACCCTCATCTAAATATATGGCACAACCAATGGATCCCTAATATCCCTAGTCTCCGAAATCAATTTATTGGACCTTTAAAAAGTGATGAAGCTGACTTAACCATTCGTGATATTAGGAAAAATAACAACGAGTGGGACCTCAGTAAATTATCGTTTAACATTCCGAACGTGATCAAAAATAGCATCTTGTCCCTAAGCACAAAAATAAACATCCATAACCACAACCCTATCATCTGGAGTCTTAGTCCAAGTGGAATGTTCTCCACAACCTCTACATATAACTTAATAGAGGATACTACCCCCCTACCGACTCCTTCAAATGGATCTGGGACCTTATGTGCCCAAATAAAATTAAATTTTTAATCTGGAAATTAAACTATAACAGGATACCCACAAGAAGCTACCTAGCACACATTGGTATTAACATAAACCCAAATTACCCAATCTGTAAAAATGATATAGAGTCCATCACCCACATATTCTGGGAATGCACCATAGCAAAGGCTTTGTGGAATGATTTGGGAGTGAACACAAACATCCAGCTTACCACCACAAATTTACTGGACCATATTAGAAGGCTTGGCATGTCACATATAAATGATTATCTAAATTGAGATAACACCTTCCCGTTTATATTATGGTCTATTTGGATCAATAGAAATCACAACAACCAAAACAACACTAGTACATTAATTAACAAAAAGAAATCACTAGACCTTGCACTGGAATAATTTTTTATGACTTCAAAATTACATGTATATAACAAAAAAATAAATATCAAAGTAGGTTGGCAACCTCCACCTAAAGGGTGGCTAAAAATTAATATTGATGGTGCATTCACAAAGGACTATCTACAAGGAGGCATCAATGGAGTCATTAGGAACTACACTGGTACATGGATGACAGGATATAACATGAAACTATATGCAACCTCATCGACCCAGGTGGAACTTCTTGCTCTCCGGCAGGCTCTACACATGATCAACAGGGACAATTTGTTTCCAATAGAAGTCAAAACTGACGCAACTGAGGTAATATGCTTCCTTCAAGATGACTATCCTAACTACAACAATTTAATTTATGAATGCAGGTGGTTAATGGACAAGGCATCCAAGCAAGGGAAAATCAGATTGAAGCATAGCTTTCGTGAAGGGAACACGGTGGCTCACCACTTAGCAAAGCTAACTCTAGTGGAGACTAATTATGGTAGAATAAATGTAGTAGGCTTACCTCCTGACCTTGTCAAAACTTCCTACAACAAGGATCAGGAGGGATATATGTATTCCAGAACTTGCTCAACAAACCAGTGCGAAGAACTAGCAGCACTGGGTAATGAAAATGCCTTGCATGACATTATTTTGACTAATAGTAGTGTATGTACGGAACAATTATGGATGCATAACCCTAGATAAATATTTCTAAGGAAATATCGTATTTTGTCAACAAAAAAAAAAAAGAATATTGGCGGAGGAGTCCTCGGGCGGGAAAATCAGCAAATCTGAGACTCCTTCTCGGGAATAGTTCACCCTAAGGAATCAGGATGGGAAGAATCCACGTGACCGTGAGAGAGAGGCCTCTGTCTCCAGAAGATGCAAAGTGCAGCCCTTGGAGAATCTCCGGCAACTCTATCTTCATCCCAACTAGCCCGCCAAGTTTGATTTTGGTACTCTCTCACACTTCTCTCTCTCTAGGTTTTCCCTTTTTTTCTCATCATCTACTCATTTTGTTTCTTCACTTTTTTCTTTGGTTATGCAGATAGAATTTTCGGGGAGGAATGCACAACACTTGAAATATACAAAGCTCGAACTAAAAATTGTTTATGCTGCAATTCAAGGATTTAATGGTATTTTAGGCATCTCTTTTACTTAAATTTTTGGCATTGGTTGAAATTGTCGTCTTACTTATTTTCCATTTCTGCCGGGTACAAGTTTGGAATGCACTTTCCTTTTCTTTTATTTTTAAATTAAAAACATTTTACCTGTTGCTATTTTAGCTCCTAAGACACTTTAATAGAGAGATGTTGCGTGTTTAAAATTTAAGAATGAACTCAATGCAGTTGGGAAGACTAGAAGATTAGAAACAAAAAGTTAAGAGGCATACTCCATTTGAAGTTAAACATAAAAGAGCTCTGTTAGGAAAACGTCTTGAATTTTTCCTATTCAATTTGATAAGTTGTTTGGTGGCAGTTTGTTTGTAAGTTACAGTAGATTGGTTGTCAACAGGGTATTCTGGTGCACAAAGCATCCCGCATTTATGCAGGGTCAGGGAAAGTACCACACTCTTAGGGGTGTGATGTCGATAGCCTATCCTAATGCAAACATTAGTGGCTGCTTCTGGCTCGAACCCGTAACCTATAGGTCACATGGAGACAACTTTACCGTTGCTCGAAGGTTCCTCTTCGGTAGTTTGGCTGTCAATTGATTACAAATTAGAGTAAGTTGACTTGCAACTTGATTACTAACCTGGAGTAATTTAGCTTGCCACTTGATTTCGACCTAGAGTGAGTTGGCTTGCAGCTTGGTTACAACTCGAAGTCAGTTGTCTTGCAACTTGATATGAATGGAAGTCCATGACAACAAATTGATCGAATTGGTAACCTGGAGTTGGTGAAAGAATATTCTTTATACATAGTCATCTCTTGTTAATTGTTAATCTGAAATTGATTGGAATAAAATGTTATTAGGGTAGAGAGTATTCTTTCTAACAATGATAGTAGAGACTAAAGAGAGGTGTCAAGTATATCGAGAGAATGATTTGGGAAACACTTGTGTGAAATTCATTGTAGAGTCCATTCTTTCTATATATACACTTCTATTATAATGGAAGTCGTGCTCCTGGACAAAAACATAATTGACTGAATCATGTAATTCTAGGTGTTTATGTTTTCGTTCCACCAGCGTTATCATATTTTGTTCTCCTATTTCAGTAAGATGTACTAGTTGATCCTTTTAGCGACATAACAAGATTCCAATTGGCTGTAAGTTTAAAATGTTAAATTGACTTTATATTATAAGCGACATGGAAAACAATATTAAAGTTATGGTTGAAAAGTTGATTTAACAGAGAGAATATCCCATTGAGTTCTAAATTCAAATAGTGTAGTAATTTTGAATTATTGAAAAGTTGAAATTTGTATATAAGAGGAATAACATCAAATATTTGGGACGTCCCAAAATAAAAATAGTGTCATATACATTGGAAAAAAGGAAGAATATATACTAATAATACTCTCATAATATGTGAATAAGATATAATATGATTGAAAATCTTTAAGATCATTCTCCTTGTGTTTGAAACAATATCTAGGTTACATATGATTCTAGCAAAAATTTGTGAGGATAGAGGAACTGGGAGAAATTTTGGTTTTGCAAGATTAGCAAAATACATAAGACATATATGCGCTTGCTGTTGGTTGATTTCCCAATGCACACGCAAGTGTACGTGGTCGACAAGTAATATAGGA
>MDKI01282201.1:0-10337 GCA_005239505.1 Nicotiana paniculata | reverse complement strand
TGGCGTTTGGACCCAAAGGCCTGGCTAACGCCAGGCCAGGGCTGGCGTTTCAGCCCTAACGCCCTGCTAATGTCAGGGTAGGGCTGGCGTTTCATCCCTAACACCAGATAGGGTTAGGTTGTTTGGCTCTGTCGCCCGGCTATCGCCCGGGTGTCTCCTTTCGCGTATTTTTCGACGTATTTGCATCCCTTTAGCTCCGTTTCCATCTCCACTTCACCTACATATGAAATAAACTCCATTAAGGACATAACAAGTGTATTTTTATCATTAATGCGCATAAAATGTAATGTATATCACATGTTAAACTATGCAATTTAGTCTCGCAACAGCATCATAGGAGGGAAAACCAAACCGTTTGTATCTGACTTATTAAAGATGATACTTTCTTCGAGTTCATCGTACCGCTCGAGGGTAATCGACCGTTTGAGCTTATGGGTAGTGTGTTGATACCCAATTTTTTCTCAAATTATTTTTTTAATTTGTATATATACCTTCAAAATTACTCTTTATAATAACTGGTATTTTTCCGAAATTTTTCATATTTTTATTAAATATTTTTCCAATTTATTCAGTATTTTTATATTCAATAACTATTCATAAATTATATTATAAATAATTTCAAAATATTTTCCAGTCAATATATCATTTTTTAATCCTATTAGGATTTAATTATTTCACAAATTAGCCAATTTGGCATTATTTGACCATAATTACAAAAATTTTACAACTATGGCCTAATTGTACATTTTATACCATTTAAATCAATAATTATTTCATTTTATATTTTTGTATACTCATTAATTACCTTAATTTCATTTATCTAGCATTAATTTCATTTTTATGTAATTATTAGCTATATTTTTATTAATTATTTATCTTATTTTAATGGGTATTTAACTAATAGTCATTTTTAATTTCGATTTTAGCCTAAATCTACCAGCCCAATACACCCTTTTAAAATCAGCCCAATAAACCTAAGCTCGACCCAACCCTTTGGCTAATCCTGGCCATTGATTATTTCTTATTTACGGCCCAGATCTCACCTACCATAATTAAACCTAAACCTACCCCCCCCCCCCTCCGACCCGTCATTTCTCAGTCTCTCATTCTCTCTCTATCTATCTCTGGTTCTCTCTAGAACCTTCCCTTGTCTCTCCACCTCCAATGGAGTTTGTTCGTCTTCTCCGGCTAGTTCCCTCGCCGGAAACTATGGTCTCCCATTATCTCTTGGTTACTGCTTCACCCTACACCGGTCTAATGGCACCCTAAGGCCCTCAGGCAAACCTGGAGCGGTTCAGCTCCTACCCATGGTCCCTCATGCCATCTTCCGGCCTCCTCCGGCCGTCTGAGTAAGAGCCATGACTTTTCCGGCTAATGCTGGCAACATCTTTAAGGTTTTTCTTGTTTTTTCAACTCTCTGAAACCCTAACCCCTTGTTTTTCACGATTCCTTTAGATCTATCTTAGATCTGTGTATATCATGAGGCTTTTTACATGTTTTCTTTGAAAACCTTCCTATTCTCTTAGATCTACACTAGATCCGAGTTTATTACGAGTATTATTACATTTTTTTTCTTAAAGGTTTTCCATTTTTTAAACAAGTTTTTCACTTAGGGTTTCTGTAACCTTTTCTTCAAACAGTTTCTCAAAGTTTAAGTGATTTTTCTCATATGCTTAAACGTTTTATCACTTTTAATCATGATTTATTTAGTTTTAACACTGTGTTCTAAATGTTGAGCATGTCTTTTCTTTCGATTTATATGTGTGTCTGTTTCCCATGAGTAATCCCTGTTTCTTTGTGATTATTGCTTCACTATGCTATTGGGTCTTTGATTTTGCTGCTTCTTGTGTGTTCACCCTGCTTGAATCATTACTGTCTTGAATCCCTAAATGATTATGAGTAGTACTATACTAATTTTTCATACGGTATCCTCGGCTGATTTTGTATGTTTCCTTAGATACATGAGGCCTTCCCTTAATTAGTACCAATTTCGAATCCCTGATTTCTTATGAGATGTCCTTATTGATTTCCAACTTTGTTTTCTTACCTTGTAACATAATTGATTAATTGTTAATTGATTACTATTTCCTTAAGTGATATCTTCTGAACCTAGTCTCAATTCTATGCTTGAATTAGGGGTGAACTGTTTCCTTATATGTTACAAGCATAAGAACTTTCCTTAATTATTATTTTACCTAATAGCCGTTTGAGTT
Organism: Nicotiana paniculata; assembly: GCA_005239505.1. NCBI lineage: Eukaryota > Viridiplantae > Streptophyta > Magnoliopsida > Solanales > Solanaceae > Nicotiana > Nicotiana paniculata. The sequence goes on along the minus strand of MDKI01282201.1, from coordinate 8,124 downwards.
TAAATCCTTCAATTAAGGGATACCTAATTGCCTATTATACTTACACTGTTCTTATATTTCTCTAAGCTATATATGGTTCTTTACTTATTTAATACTGACTCCCTTGATTAGAGGGATAATTGTACTAATTGGGTACTGATTGTATTCAGTCCCAAAATCACTGGTTAATTCTGGTTCTTTCCTTATTTTTCATCAAGTTTTCAAAACTATATATACTCTATTCATACACAGACAAAAACACGAACTAATCTGTTCAAAAAATCTCTCTCACAATTTAAAAAGACTTTCTTCTCTCTCTTCTATGCTAATTACTACTACTCTAGGTTAGCCGGCTGCAAGCCAAGGCTAACTATTGTGCATTCTCCTACTTTCGTGTTTGTGTTACTGCTTTCGTCACTTCACTGTTATGTTCTAATTTAGATTTCAGTTCCTCAAACCAACATGTTTCCATTACTGTTGTAATTCAGCATGCTTCTAACTTGCTTGCTTATGCTTCAACATGTATCTAGGATCCAGAACTCCCCTCTATTGTGCATTCTCCTACTTTGTGCATTCTCCTACTTTCGTGTCTGTGTTAGGATTTATTTGTTTATGACCAACATATTTTTGTACACTTAGCACCTACTTCTTACATACCTATGACTGGTACATTAGTTTAACCATGGCCTTAGGTGTTAATCTGACCTAGCACTGTACCCTCTGATCCTCTAGACCCTTAGGAGTTCCTGATTGTATGTATGTGTGTGTATCTGCTTGTTGTGTGTATGCCCTTGCATGCTCTTTATTTGTCCCTAATCCCATTACCCCTGTTTGTGCTTGTTGGACTATCCTTGGTCCTTTGTGATGTTAAGCTTCCATTTCCTTATTCAAAAAAATGTTTTCTTACTTACCATTTCTCAAAACTATTCCTTACATAAATTATTTTAAATAAAATCACTCTCACATATACTATTAGAAGTCTAAGTTCAGTCCCCTTCGTGTGAGCACTGCTTTGGGGACCCTTTGAGTACCCCCTAAACTCTGACACACAAGGTTGGCATTTCCATATTGCACATGTTTAACTCTTTGGCTATGCCTGGGTGCGAGCACTGCCCGGGAGCCCTTGAGGTCCTTAGGGAACTCTAACACACCCGTACTATGAAAAGCTATGCAATACCATAAGGCATTGAGGTTTGGAAGATCTGGCCCTAATTGAAGGCTCCCTATAGAAGTAACTTCTTATTGTCCTTTGGTTGTGTAATTCATAATTCCCTGACCTGTAATAATTTGTAAATAATTTGTGTTAGGCTTTATTTGTTTATGACCAGCATGTTTCTGTACACTTAGCACCTACTTCTTACATGCCTATGACTGGTACATTAGTTTAACCATGGCCTTAGGTGTTAATCTGACCTAGCACTGTACCCTCTGATCCTCTAGACCCTTAGGAGTTCCTGATTGTATGCCTATATGTGTATCTGCCTGCTGTATGTATGCCCTTACATGCTCTATATTTGTCCCTAATCCCATTACCCCTGTTTGTGCTTGTTGGATTATCCTTGGTCCTTTTGTGATGTTAAAATTCCATTTCCTTCTTCAAAAAACTGTTTTCTTACTTACCCTTTCTCAAAATTGTTCCTTACTTAAATCCTTTTAAATAAAAGCACTCTCACATATACTCTTAGAAGTCTAAGTTCAGCCCCCTTCGTGTGAGCACTGCTTTGGCGACCCTTTGAGTACCCTCTAACCTCTGCACAAGGCTGGCGTTTCCACACTGCACATGTTTAACTCTTTGGCTATGTCTGGGTGCGAGCACTGCCTGAGAGCTCTTGAGGTCCTTAGGGAACTCTGACACACCCGGACTATGAAAAGTTATGCAATACCATAAGGCATTGAGGTTTGGAAGATCTGGGCCTAATTGAAGGCTCCCTATAGAAGTAGCTTCTTATTTTCCTTTAGTTGTGTAATTCATAATTCCCTGGCCTGTAATAATTTGTAAACAACCCAGGGGATGGATAGTGAAAAGGGAGCGGTAGCTACGCATGCATTAGCAATTAAAGGGATAGAAATCATGCTATTAGACTTTATTTCCTATCCTTTAAATAGAGATCATGTTTAGGCCCATATGTTCAAATTCATGCATTAGAAACCATGCTATTTGATTTTATTTCCTATATGTGCAACAGAGATCATGTTTAGGCCCATATGTTCAAATTCATGCATTAGAAACCATGCTATTTGATTTTATTTCCTATATGTGCAACAGAGATCATGTTTAGGCCCATTGGTTCAAATTCATGCATTAGAAATCATGTTTATTAGGTCTCATACCTACTGTTTCGGCATGTTCACTTTTACTTAGAAAAATCCTGCTAATAAATGGTATTTTCTACTATCATGTTCTACACTTCCATGTACGCTTAGAAATCTTGTCCTAGGCTAAACAACATTAAAATAAGTTATCACTCCAGCATCTTCTGAAACCATGATTAATATTGTGATTACTGAGCGTTCAGAAATCATGCTTAGGAATTCTGCATATGCATCATTCTGCATCTCTACTTGTGCATTAGATATCATGTTATAGGGTCCTAATCGCTCAACTACATTTAGTCTAATTACTGATGTATAAAAAAGGTATAACAACCTCACTCAGTTTTCTCTAAAAACAACGGTAATGCTTATATGTTCCGAACAACCTAGAACAACATGTATAAGTAAATATTTGCAACAGTTCCTCTAATAATTCTGTTAATATACATTGTCCCCCGCCTAGGCAAGCCTTAGGTGACTAAATTTACAAAAAAAATTAGAAATCTGTCTCTCCTGTGTGTGCTGCTTAACACTAATAGGTACTTTTAAATCAGTAGGCAACTGATTAAGAGCATGTTTTTTTTTGAGTTATAAAACAAGTCTGCCTATCTGTTTATCCTCTGAATTCACCTAGATACCATGTCTTAGGATCTTAATTAAAATATCTCCCTTATATGTGTTTGAGTCGTGCTAATTATATGCATTATCTACGGAGGAAAATCTGGGCCTCCTATATGCTCCTATGTGTTTCCCACTGACTGCAGTCCTACATATTCTTTGCTTGTCGCCTTAGAATTTTACCCCTTTAAACCTGAGGGTCTGCCTAGTACCTACCCTTTAGGATAGTAGTCCTAACCTCCTCCAGGACTGATAGGATGGGACGGGTAATAGCACGCAATAGAGTCCGTGACCAACACACGCTTTAATTACCTTCAGGGGGTGGGAAGGGTAGAATATGGATATGATGACTGGTGCGCTAATACCACGTGTAGCCCCTCTTTGAGGAGTGATTAACGGGTATTGCATTGATGTGATCCATATTATTATAAACCTAGGACACTTGTATACGATAGTTTTTACCCCTACTATTTTTCTAAATACCTGTATGCTTGAGACTTAAATCCCTCTTATTTGAGCCTTTACTTGTTATTTTCTACTTGTACAAATTCACGAAACCATTTGGCCGGGAACCACACTTGTGGATCCTGAGGGGTGCCTAACACCTTCCCCTTAGGATAATTTCAATCCCTTACCCAAATCTCTGGTTAGCAACGTAGTTATAATTAAACCCCTTAGGTGCCCTAACGCACCGTTAAAATCATTAGGTGGCGACTCTTCAAAATATGCAAACCCCTTTCCCAAAAGGAAAGAGTTGTCCCAACCAATGTCATGAACCCGATCTTCCGCTGAGGGGGAGGAAAAAAGGGTGCGCGACAGCATGGCGACTCCGCTGGGGATATCCAGACTTTTACCATTTCAAATTGTTTCGTGAATTTATGCCTTTATTTTTTTAATACTTGCACCATTTCCTATTCCCTTTGCATGCAGTTAATTGTTTACTTCGAGTATTTATTTTTTTTCAAAACGTAACTGACATGTCTCTTTGTTTCCTTTTGTAACTTCTTTAAATCATTATTACCGTTTTTACCGCTTTCTTAACGTGAAAATACGTGACAACTTATTTTAATACTTATTGAATAAATCATGCTCAACATTCATACTCCACTCATGCCAAACAAAATAATATAGCAACTCTTGATGAGTGGTTGCGCCCTTCCTATATTATCACCCCCTAAATTCGGAAAGGCTTATTAGCGGTAAAACTAGTCGATCAGTGGTGCAGTCGATGGTTCCGTGCCTTTCCCCCTTGAGTTGTCCGCTCAAGGGTACCAGTCTAAAACCCCATAGAAACCTTAATTTGTTGAACTATTTCATGTATCATGGTCAAACCTAGTCAAGCTAAAGTGTCGTCCGCATGATAGCTTTTAAGATAAGCCTTATCCAAAAGTCCACCGGGTTTCCCTAAACCCAAACGGACGCCCTCACGTTCTGTGCATTTATTTGGAGAACTAAACGCTTCCTGCTAATTATTGATGATAAATAGTCGAGTCCGGTGGGGGTAAGGGCCTAACCTATTTGTTTTGCAAGAAAACAAAAAAAGGCACGAAGTCCCCAGATTCGGCATGGTCTCCAAAATCCACCCAAAATTGCTGAGTTGGTGGGAGGATCTATACTCTAGCGACAAAGCTATCGTCAGGAAACACTTGGGTAATCTACCATCTCTTTTGGAAATCCAGCTTAACAAAATGATAGTAGAGACTGCTACCATGTTCTGTGATCGTGAAATATCCGTGTTCCACTTTGGGAACATCAAAAATGGCACCGTTGATAGAAGATATAGGAGGGATGGCTAACCTAGTATGGGAAATTTTGGGGTTGCTGATGCCTGAGAACCGCACAGGCAGAAGTTTCCTCAAAATGATGGGTCTGAAGAAGGACGCAGAATTGGTATGTATGGAGGATTCGTACATTCCTTTTGACTACTTGTACGAACGGTATGGCTACAGCAAATCATACCATACCTACCATGACGAGTTTGCTATCACCTCTATGGGACACGTCCATCGCCGAGTGTTCATGTTTATGCTTTTTGGGATTGATTGTGTTCCTGATGAAGAAAGAAAGGATCCATACCAGGCTAGCCATGGTGACTAAGACCATAATGGAAGGGTTAAATGGGCAATATTTCAGCATTGTGCCCATGATCGTTGCAGATATATACCGGGCCTTCGAAAGATGTCAACAAGGAGCGAAGCATTTCGAAGGTTGCAATTTTTTACTTCAACTCTGGCTCGTGGAACATCTCCAAAAGGGCGAATATCAACAGGACATCCACCGCCGAATGTGGGATGACCACATCGCTTTCCATCACCCAAAGTGAATGAACTATATCCCTGACATGTTCGCTCAACCTGAAGATGCTGAAGGATGGGTCGAGATTTTTGATAACCTGCTTGAAGAACAGGTTCAATGGATGTTCGAATGGTTCCAACTGATGATTTCATCATTAGATCCCGAGACGCATCATTTCTGGTACTGATTGGTCTAAGGGGGACATACCCTTACGTCCCTCTTTGAGTTATGAGGCAAGCAGGAAGGAAGCAAGTCATCCCTAGGGTCTAGAAGATGAGCCATCTCCGAGCCGACTTTCAAAATAATGACATACCTCACAAGTGCCAAGCTCAGCACCTATGGTACTGCAAGGTTATACTTGAGAAAGACACCATCGAGTCGGACAGGTATCACTCCGGTTATACCCCTTTCTATCCTTGCTGGTTAGAAGAAGATCTGGGTGGTCAGAGCAAGCCAGGGTACGTCCGAGGTCACAGGGTTGTAGATGAAAGGGCTGAAGCACAAGTCAAGTTCAACCAGTTGCGTAAAAGGATCCGGGAAAATGAGGATGATCACCACAAGATACATGAGTCCAACAAAAGACTGATCGAGGAATGGAAGGACATGGTTATCAATGCCAACAAGAGGTTGGGGTACCTGGAACGAGGTATAATCGATTTGGAAGAAAAGTTCATCAAAAGGGTTGAAGATTGTCAAAAGGTTGAGGGAGCTACATGGGGATACCTAGACAGAACTTATCTACTGCTGGGACTTCGCGAGCTGGGAAAGCTATTAGAAGAAAGCAGGAATGCCGAATCTGGGGAAGGTCCTTCTGGGACCAAGTAGATAGGAATGTCTTTATTTTTCTATCAATGTAATAAGGCCAATGGCCATTAGTGATTTTTATTTTTCGTCTGTCGTTTTGGGATTTGTCTATTTTATTATCAATAAAATGAGGCATTTAGCATTTAAGTTCTCCAAATCAACTTGTCGCTAGGACTACCTCAGGCACAAAGAGGTCCCCAACTTAGGACACGCTTTCATTTCCGCATTATGTGTTTAAATACTGCAATACTCTTTTCATAATCCTCACTAACTTGGTTACCTTTTATTTTTATTTTTTCTTACTCCCCTCCCCAAAGGTTAGTTCGTGCATTCTGGCATCATCAGCCTATCGCACCAGATCCAAGGGCCCTCCACCTACTTCTCTTCCTAGTCCTCCTAAGGGAAAAGACAAAGAAAAAGTAAGATGGAAGAGTCCAGCGGCATCAGAAAGGAGAATGTGATTGAAAGGGTAAAGGCCACTGATGGCCGAGGTATTCAGGCCCTGCATGAGAACATGTCACCACTTGAACAGAAATTGCTGAAGTTTCAGGAAGAACTCGATCAAGTCCGGAATCTTGCCAACTTGTCATTTTCCCTCAACATCCCTGACGTCAACCTTCCAAATTCTCAAAACACCGCACCTCCACAAAATATCCCAAGACAACAAAATCATCCCGCACCTCACCATCACACCACTCCCCCAAAGAACCAAACTCTCCTGACACAGTACAATGCTTGCCACACCTCAAATAACACCCCACTACTCATCCCAGAATCTAAAAACCCCACAAAAGACCATTTGCACACCTATAACAACCCTATCTATGTGGAAACCATAACCCACTCCACTCCGCCTATCCCACTGGCGTCCGAGTATGACAAAAAGGATTTACCTATCAGGAACCTGGCCGAGGAGCTTAGGAAACTGATCAGCCGAGTCCAGGGTGTTGAAGGGACCAATGGGATTGAAGGGTTGAATTATGAAGACCTTTGTAACCAACCTGATGTCGAACTACCTGAGGGGTACAAACCTTCAAAGTTCGAAATGTTTGACGGTACTGGTGATTCGAGGGTCCATATGAGGACCTATTGTGACAAATTGGTTGGCGTGGGAAAGGATGAAAGAATCTGCATGAAGCTGTTCATGAGGAGTTTGAAGGGAGATGCATTGTCTTGGTACATCATCCAAGACCCCAAAAAATGGTCAAACTGGTAAGCATTGCGTCTGATTTCATGGACAGGTTTAGATTCAACACAGAGAACGCGCCAGATGTGTTCTACGTTCAAAATTTGAAGAAGAAACCTACAGAAACCTTTCGTGAGTATGCTAGTCGCTGGAGGTCCGAAGTCTCTAAAGTCAGACCCGCTCTAGAGGAAGAACAGATGAACAAGTTCTTTGTCCGGGCTCAAGACCCGCAGTATTATGAACGGTTAATGATGGTTGAGGGCCACAAGTTCTCTGACATCATCAAATTGGGTGAGCGGATTTAAGAAGGCATTAAAAGAGGTATGGTTACAAATTTTGAAGCCTTTCAAGCCACTAACAAGGCTCTACAGTCCGGTGTGTCTAAGAAGAGAGATGTGGGAGCCGTAATGGTTGCACAAAGAACCAAGTCCCCGCTCAAGTACCAAACCTATCTGACACCTCCACTCACATATCATCCAACCCCTAATTACCAAGCACCCTCACCAAATTACCAAGCTCCACCACCAAATTACCAAACTCCACCACCTTCCTACCAAGCTCCACCACCCACATATCAACCTGCTTCGCCCAAATATCCACAACCCACTCCTGTCTACCACACTTATAATTCCCAACCATCTCATTACCAATCCCCTCCTGCACGCCAAAACTTTCCTAGATCTCGTCCCAATTTTGATCGACGCCCTCCAAATAAATACACCGCCATAGCCGAGCCCATTGACCAGCTATATGAAAAACTCAAAGTTGCTGGTTATGTTACACATATCCCTGCTGCCACCCCTGAGAACCCTTCTCAGTGGGTTAACCCAAAAAAATATTGTGCATATCATTCCGGCATGAAAGGACACTGATGTGTGGCTAGAATTCATGATTTTAAGCATTATATACCTTGCATTTTATGTGTTTTA
>MDKI01045853.1:0-31161 GCA_005239505.1 Nicotiana paniculata | reverse complement strand
ACGATGGCACAGTTACCAAGAAAAGAGGTATAACGCTGCATACTATGGCGTTATACCTGGTCTAACAAATTCAGAAGGTATAACGCCATAGTATATGGCGCTATACACTAACGGCACGGTTACCGTTAGTGTATAGAGCCATATACTATGGCATTATACATAGATCCGTTCTTAGTTTTTTTTAGACCTATTTTTGTTCTACTTGTGCAAAAATGACCTACTTAGGTTCCGCACCCTAAATTTTACCCGTTTTCAAGATTAGAGTAGATGTCATGACCCAATCCCCATTGTAGATCATGATGGAAACCAACGTCACCGTCAGGCAAGCTGACGATGAACCATCTAATTAGTTATTTGTTTTATTACTCTTTTAAAATCACAAATTTTTATTAATTAAAAAAATTTGTGCATTTGAAATCATAGATACATACAATGCTAGTAAATTAAAAAATAAAAGGTGACAATACTTTAGCAAAACCATTAACATCAACTAGAATATCCCAAAATTTAGTGCCACAAATGCATGAGCAACTACTATGAAATACAATGCCATGCCAATACAACATCTGTCTAAAATTTGAAATAGACAGGATAACATAATCAAACATGAACATGAGATGCAGCTCACCTTAACGTCCCCGCAATAATTGTGCCTTTGAGCCAAGTGCAAAAGTGTAGCATGAGTACGTAAATTAACCCGTAATAGTAAGTATCTAGCCAATCCCAAAGAAGTAGTGACAAGAGGTCGACAAGGACACTTACTAGTGGTCCAATAAATCAAGTACAATAGAAAGTAAACAAGTATGAAGCATGGTAGTTAAACAGAGAAAACAAATATAGGTACATGATACGATCCTCATCTGAACAGTAAACACAGTCCTCAAATTTCGATTACCCTAATCAAATGGAGCATATAATATGGTCCCCTCCAGATAGGTCATCACGTCTCAAGTCAAGAAAACTCACGGATACATTGGCTTCTTGTCAAATATTAGGTATGATTCTCACGTGGCGAGCAGCCCAATCCTATAAGCATATTTCATTAAATTGCCTAGGCGAATGGTCCGATCCCATAAGAATATTTACATCATATTGCCGAGGTGAGAGGCCCGACCCCATAAGAGTCTGATAGATGATACTGTCGAGGAGAGCGACCCAATGCAATAAGAGTGTTTCATAGAACTGCCGAGACGAACGAACCAATCCCACAAGAGTGTTTCAAAGAACTGGCGAAGTGAACGACCTGATCCTATAAGAGTGTTACAATAATCCTGCAAGGCGAATGACCCGACCCAAAAGAGCGTTGCTGAGGTGTCAGCCAGATCCCATTAGAATATGATGTTTTTACGGATCTTTGACTCCATTCACTATTATAAGTGTGATTTATGAGATTCAAGAAAAACGTATCAAGTAGCTCATCAAATATCAAAAATAGCAAGTCCATTACTCTACGCGAGTCTAGTCTCAGATCATAATGTGAATAAAAGCAATTAGATAGGCTAACTCCAATAATACAATTAAAGCTTGGTGTGAGTCTAAGCCTACCCAGACATAATCAGGAATTCTAGCATACACACGGACACTCGTCACCTCATACGTACATAGATCCCACAACATGTAGCACATATTACAAGGTAATTTTCCCTTCACAAGGTTAGACATGACACTTACCCCGCTCTAAAGTTCCATAACCGGTTCCAACGCCTCTGTAACACCTCAAACCGACACACATCAATCCAAAACTAGTTAAACAACATGCAAACCAATAAGAATATACTCCAACACACTTAATTAATCAATTTATAACAATTCTCAACTTCGCTCGAAAAGTCATCAAAGTCTAACCCTCGAGCCCACGTGCTAGGATTCTGAAAACTTCCGAAGATAATTACTATCCATAACAACACGAACTGAAATATATGCTTTATTCCAAATTCCATGTCAAATTTCGTGGTATAAATCTAAAAATACCAAATTCTAGGTTTTCTTCCAAATTAGCAATTTTTATAATTTTACATGTTTAAATCCTTCTACAACTCATGTTTTTGAGTTACAATAAGTGGAAATCACCTACTTTGTGTTGCTTGATGAAAATATCCTCAAAATAGGTTCCCAAATCTGGCCACCTAAGTGAAAAATGTGCTAACTCCCAAATTAAAACAGCATTTCCCAAGCCCGATCTTGTTCGCGATCGCGGAAGCCAACCAGCCTTGCCCAGGCAATTTCTTTACGCGAACGCGATATCCTCTTCGCGATCACGTAGCATAGCCTTCCCAAAACCACCGCGAATGCGGGACAAACAATGCAAACGCGAAGTCTTAACTTAGCCTCAACGACTTTCTTCCTACATGATCGCGTGAGTCCTTCCGTGATCGCATATTACTACTCTCCCAAACGGGCCTGCCTTCGCAAGCCACTGCGTCCGCGACTTAGCCCATGCGAACGTGAAGAACCACCTGTTCTAGCTCTGCGATCGTGACCCCTTGTACTCCATCGCGATGAACAAACCTCCACCAGCCCAACTAACCATTCACGATTGAATCCTTACATCTGTCATCGCGATGCACACCAAACACGCAAGAAAGCAGCAGTGACAAAGCAAGGAGAATTTATCTGAAACCATTTCAAAACACACCTGAGGCCCTCGGGACCCTGTCCAAATACACCAACAAGTCCTAACACATTACCCAAACTTATCCAAAGGCTCGAAATGTCACAGATAACCTCAAAATAATGAATCGGCGATCAAAATCCTTCTTCAACTTTCAAACATTAAAACTTCGACAAATGCGTCTATCATACTTAAACATTCCAAAATGACTCCAAACTTTATGTACAAGTCATAAATCACGATACGAACCTATTCCAAGGACTTTCCACAATACGCATTGAAATGCTCCCAGACCACCCGATACTTAACCCGAACATACATCTAAGTCCGAAATCATCATATGAACCAATTGGAACCTTGAAATTCCAATTTCGAGGTCGTTTACCCAAAAGTCAAATCTTAGTCAACTCAACCAATTTAAAGCTTCCGAATTGAGAATTTTTCTTCTGAATCAACTCCGCACTTCTCGAAATTCAATTTCCACCACACGTACAAGTCATAAAACATGAAGTGAAGCTACTCAAGGCCAAGATCCGCCAAACGACGCGCTAAAGCTCAAAACGACCGGTCGGATCGTTAAATTTCTCCCCACTTGAACATATGTTCGTCCTCAAATATACCAAGGGCCGCTCCGGAATTTCCCAAATCTACTATTTAACACCTCGTGCACCAAACCATGCCACCATAACCTACGTGAGCACATTAGCTCGAGCCATACTGAAGATCATTCCTTTACCTTATCCCACAAGCCTTAGAACCAAATTCCAAAATCTGTAGTTCTCCACGAGACATGATTTTAACATACGAACACCGTACCAACCTCAACTTATTGTACCACACATGATCATGCAACCATGCTGAAACTGCACAATGCACAACATAATTTGTATGCCCATAATAACATCCTCCAACCGTAGAAGCTGCAAATTCACTAACTCGATGCCCGTAGTATACCTCATAACATGCATAAGCCCTGATCCAACCCTCACGATACTACAATAATGAAAGCAACCCCTAGAAGCTCATAACCATCTGCCAAGTCAATAAATTATGGAGTTCCACCACTCAACAAGGACCATTGCCTCATTCTGAGCTGAATAGTGACATTTTCCCTCTAATATACCTTATATAAATCTGATTGCACTAATTTTAGGTCAAATAACCTCGTATCACTCAGTATAAACTTCTCGGGCAATAATCTACCGCAAACACCGTTAAAACCTCATATGATGCCATCAATACGCCAATAAGCTACAACTCAAATATGACCTATAAGAAAGAACGAACCCTAGAAAATAACAACCCGCGAAATGAATAAAAGTCGAACATATGCTATGAACCTATCTTAGAGATGTGGAGCGAGGCACACAAAATAAGTATACAGAATCAACATGATATTGTTGCAGCATGCAATCCGATCCAAACATCATACCCGTGACGGCATGCCACCTGATCCATGGATAACAGTTAATAGGGAAAATACCCATGATGCCAAAATCCTTAAACCCACGATGCTCGAATATCGACCATAAACACACCAAGTGCATAAATACAACTCTAGGGAGATAGATAGTGCCATGCACTACAAAATGCCAAACACGACTAAGGTAGCACAGTGACCTGCATCTCGAGGGACATCTTGCTCATATAACACCACAATCTACATAGGATCACAACAGATGTGAGAATATTCAAGCTGTTTCACAACCCACATGACATAATAGAGTATTACATAGAATGTCTGACGCTAGGAATAACATTCAACACCCGATGACTCCTCCATAAGTAATGGTATGCTGAAGGAACACATCCAACATGATGTAGATTATACATCCACATTAGATCTACCAATGGACCTCAAGACGATTCCGATCATCCCATACTGGACCAATAACCTTTCAAGGATCCACAATGACCCTTTTTATTACACACACGATCAACCGTGAAATTAGGAACAACTCCTATAGTCCGCAACTAAAGGAACAAAGCGCCTCTCAGTCATAACTTCTCCACTGGCGGAAGTACCAAAATCTCCATACCTGAACTCAACCTCTAACAATCAATGACTAACAAGTCACACTCATATGATCTTCCAATGGGATGTACTCGCACAACTTTTCGCACCAGGTAGAAAAATCTGAACATCAATGGCCATCGACCATGCTATTTCTATAGTACGAGTCAAGCATCAGGCATTCCAATACCCAACACTTTTACCACAAAACAGACCATACACAAGCTGCCCAAAAATAGTGTCAGCATACTCTGAACATCTTAATTCTTCCCCCGCTCCTCCGAGCTCGTGATATTCTTACCAAACCCGAACTGCAAACTTGATCCTCAACTTCCAATTTCCATACTGCTCACTTCACCTATCATGCCGCAACGCGATAGTGTAATAATTTCATCATAACCCCTGAACCACCAGTAGAATAAATACTTCATCGGCTAGAACCTTTTTCACTCAACTCATTTTCCGAGGAACAATCGCAATATGCAATCGGATTCCATAACCACATAAAATGCAAACTTCAAGTCAAAGGCTAAATCGTTGTAACTTTTCTAGGATCCATTTACACATAACAAGGTCATCAGAATCAAATACCTCCAAATTAATTGTGATAACCCAAAGGGAAATCTTATAAATTAATAATCCATTCCAGTCTCATTAGCCTTAAAAATATTAATTTTATTTACCTCGATTTGCGTGCATAGTCCGGGCGTGAAACCAGAAAGCTTTTGTAAGAAAATATGAGAAATAGTAATTTCTAGAGTTAAAATTTTGTTTTAGTTGTCTTTGGTAAATATTTTAAGTAAACGTACCTGGATCGTTTATCTGACGATCTCGGGAAGTCCGCAGTAAAATATGGGACTTGGACGTATGCCCAAAATTTAATTTTGTGGTCCCTAGTCTTAGAAAATACTTTTTGAAGAAAATTGTTCAACCGGTTATTACAAGAAATAAAGAAATGAAATAATATGTGAGATTGTTGGTATCAGGCTCGTATTTTAGTTCCGGAGCCCAGAACAAGTTTGTTATGATATTTAAGTCCTATCTGTAAAATTTTGTAAGAATCGGAATTGATTTGACGCGATTTGGACGTACGGTTGAAAAGTTATAGAATTTGAGTGTTCTTGAGGAAATTTGGAGTTTTGAGGTTAAATATGTAGATTTTGATGTTATTTTGATGAATTGATCACACGAGCAAGTCTGTATGATGTTTTTAGACTTGTGTGTATGTTTGGTTTGGAGCCCCGAGGGCTTGGGTGAGTTTCGGATAGGTTGTTTTTTATGATTCATCGTCATTTTTTCAAGCATAAATGATACTAAATTAAGAAAATGAGATCCAATTTCAGTTTTTATTGAACCATTAGATCCGTATCGTAATTACGGATCCATAGGAAAAAGAATCATTGAATTTGGACATTGTATGAGGAAGTTATGCTCATTTTCGTGTCGCAAAAATATTGCTGGTTTCTGGTGTGCCCAGATGTCGAAAATGCGAAGTATGCCTAGGATCTCAGATGTCGCAAATGCGACACATATATATCTCAAATGCGAAGTATGACTAGGGAGCTTAGATGTCGCATAACTCCAGATCGCAAATGCGACATCTGCAACCTGCTAAGTGAGATTTTAGACGGGATTTTCACCCATTTTTAAATTCTCTCAAACCCTAAACCTCCATAGGCAATTTTCCGAAGATCCAAACTTCTCCAAATCATTGGTAAGTGATATCTAACCAATTCCTTTCAATCCTTAACAACTTTTAATAAGGTGTCAACCAAAAATCTAGAGTTTTCAGGGTAAAAATTGGGTTTTTGAGTTGAACTTAGGAATTTCAAAATTTGGGGATTTAGACCTCGAATTGAGGTCGGATTCCAAAACCAATTGTATTTCCGGGTTCGGGGGAGATTGGGCAAACCAGTTTTAGTCCGAACCTCGAGTTTAGACCAAGCGGGCCCAGAGTTGATTTTCGTATTTTGATAAGAAAACATAGGAAAACCATAGAGTTTCATTAAAGTTGATTTCTTTAAGCAATAATTGATGATATTGAACCAATTGTTATTAGATTCGAGCGGGTTAGAGGAAAATTCTAAAGGAAAGGTCGTGCTAGAGCAGTGATTGCTTGTGAGATTGAGGTAAGAGCTTGGTTTAACCTTGACTTGAGGGAATAGGAATCCCCACTTAATTGATATGTGAATTTTCATGTGTGCCGTGTATAGGTGAGGCGACGAGTATCTATGCACCACCAATTTGGTTGTTGAACACGATCCCTTTTCCCGTTTTCAATTTATGTGATTCATGGCATAATTATCTTATGATCATTGATGTCTCCATCATTACTTGGTTTTGTTAACTTGTTGTTAGATATTGTTTCAAGTATATGGAAGTGTTGGTTGTTCCCTTGATTTCATTGTGATACATAAACAGGATGAGTTGGCTGACTATTTGATTATATATATTCGGGTTGGTTTCGTTGTAAAATGATAATTGATGAAGTTTATGAGTTGTACAAAATTCTGTTTATAATTGTCAAGACAAAAATATTGTGAGAGGTTTTGGCCTGAATTGTGAAAATTTTCATAAATAAAGTGATATGATATGTCTGGAGGAAGCGGGTTGCGTGCCGCAACAAGGAGTGATAAGGGTCGACAAGTGGGATCGGGTTGCACGCCGCAACAAGAGCAATAAGGGTGATATATATAGGGAGGAGAAATAAGGGTGGACAGGTGAGAGCGGTTTGCACGCTGCAACAAGGAGCGATAAGGTAGGACATTTATGTTTTACTGATTTTTAAACACAAGGATTTGAAAACTTACTGTTTTACTTTACTATTTATCATATTATGTACTTACGGCTGTTTCAAAGTGGAATTTGGATATATGGAAACTTATGTGAGAATTTGGTTTTAGCTGAGACCTAGAAAAGGTGGTTGATTATTTTATTCATTGTTATAGATTATTGTTTCGTTTAGTTTAGAATTTCCTTCTTGCTTTATTATATATATTGTTCACAGGTTATATTGTTAATGCCCCGTCGTAGCCTCGTCACTACTTCGCTGAGGTTAGGCTTGACACTTACTCAGTACATGGGGTCGGTTGTACTGATACTACACTGTGCACTCTTTTGTGCAGATCCAGGTACCGGTCAGAGTTAGGAGATTGTAGTAGTTGTCATCATATACTCGGAGAAACGAGGTAGATTTGCTGGCGTCCGCAGATTCCTGGAGTCTTCTCTTAATTTTATAGACATTGTTTTATTACATTCAAAACAGATACATAATTCTTTCAGCCTATTATTTGTAGTATTCTTAATGGTTCGTGAATTTTGACAGCAAACCTTGGGGTAGTCTTATAGTTATATATTTAGTTTGTGGTTCAGCTTAATTAGTGATTATTATTATTATTCATGAATTTATTTGTTGGAAATTAGTAGATTTAGTTTCTTTTAAATTGTCTTATTGCGTTTAAGTAAATGTTCAAAAGAAAATGGTTAATTAATTTCTAACATTGGCTTGCCTAGCAAGTATTGTGTTAGGCGCCATCACGATCCCACGAGTTGGGAATTTAGGTCGTGACAATTTGGTATCAGAGCTCTAGGTTGCCTAGGTCTCACAATTCAGGAACAAGCTTAATAGAGTCTGAAGGATCGGTATGGAAACGTCTGTACTTATCTCTCAGAGTCTATAAAGATAGGAACAATTTCACTTTATTATACTGTGTCGTGCGAATTTATTCTATCAGTGATGATTGAACTCGTTTATTCTTGTTCTCTCACAAATATCGACCACACGCAATGCATCTACAACCAGACAAGAAATGAAGCCCCAATGATAGCTAAGATTAGGGGAAGAGGCAGAGGCAAAGCTCAGTCCATAGCTCGAACATCAGTACCTATGGTAGAGCCTCAAGTGGATCTAGAAGCGGAGGTTCTAGCTCAGTCGGTACACGTTGGACAAGTCAGGTTCCAAAAGGATTCATAGCTATGAAGTATTGCATAACATGGGAATAATTGAAAGAAATGGGGTTGATTTATATGAGCGGTGAAGTTTAACATGGTGGATTATCAGACGTTGTGACCTAGGACTTCGTGCCAAGTAGGTAAGTCCACTGTCAGGGAATAGATTGCGGGGTCATGTGTTATATCGGTTTTGGCCTCGAATGTATAAGGAATGAGATTTTGCAAGAGATAAAGCTGGGACTTGGGAAGGTCTACTCAGCGTGGAAGTCACAGTTGCGGATTTTGGGGGTGCTCCAGAGGGAGTACAGTGGTTGACGAGCTTCTAGACTATATGGTTCGTGCCAAGATTTATCTGTATAGAACTCTAATTTTGTGATCATTGTGAGTCAATAGGGATGAGAGTTACCCCAAAAGAATAACAAAGAGAATATGAATAAATGGGGTAGCTCAGCAATGTTGGGTCAACATAGTAAAAGAAGAAAGTGTCCGCCAGTGTTTGTCGTAAGCCTACGAAGAGGACGACCAGCCGATGAAACACCAACTACTTGACTCAGTTCTCATAAATTCTATTGAAAGAGTTTGTTTCTCAGACTCTCCATAATGCGTGGCGCGTAGGGTTTGAACGGTTGCGTCAGGTTACCATGATGGTGTCAGAATATGCCATCAGGTTCGATAAGTTAGCCCGTCATACTCCTACTTCGGTTCATATATCCAGAGAGCAAGTCCATAAACTCATTAAAGGACTCAATTATGATCATAATATATTGTACGACTCAGGGTAGGTTGATACTTTATTTCGGCTAGTGGTAGAAATTGTCCTAAACTTGGGAGAGTCATATTTCATCAGAGCACTCAGGCTATGTGCCCCATTGCAGTAACAACTCAACTTACATGACCAGCTAGGGGAAAATGGGGTTGGAATGTCGAAGGAGGAGGTCAGATTCCTAGAGGTGGAGACCCAGCATGTTGATATATTTTCTATAGTATGGCTGAGGTCGTTACACTAGATAGTGTCATTACAAGTACAATTTCTACTTATTATAAAGTGAAAATTTCCTTAACTTGATTCGGTTATGAGTATCTAAGAAAGTCCTCCTGATATGCTCCACTCAGGGGTGAGATTCATAATCCTGAAATCTACTTATGTGAATACTTATATTGAGAAATTCTATGGAGATAGCCATGTCTATCATTACGTGTTGTAATTTTGTTTAACAAAAAATATTTAAAATAAGAAAAGGGAATGTTTCGAGTGGCACAATGTGAATATTACTTGTGATTCAGAACTGAGGACAAAATCCTCGCATTTTATTATGATTTGGTATGTTTAAATCGGGCCACGAGCTGCCGTCAAAGTTATACAAGGACGAGATCCTTGTGATGAAAATTCTTGTGTTTAAATTCTCCCTTGTGAAATTAAAATTTTACTCTAGTACCAATAGGGAGTCATGCCTGTTAGGTTTATTTGAATATTTTTGTATAAAATTTATCTGTGAATAATTTACCAAATACGTGTTATAATTAATGAGCTTTGACCTACGAGGTGGGTGCCCGCCTGCGTGGCGTTAAATGAGACACGTTAATTCGGGTAAATAATTATGAGGTCTTCATGCATCACATCTCGTTTTCAGTATTGTGAGGGTTTGAAAGGAGATTATTATTAACGTGAAGTTATTTGAGGATTCTATAATTGACCATGAACAACTATTAAGATCATATTGAGCCGAAATGATGTTCCATTCAAATGGTCGGACGAGTGTGAGGTGAGCTTTCAGAAGCTCAAGACAGCTTTGACTTCAACACCGGTGTTGGTGTTACCATCAGGTTCAGGATATTTCACGGTATATTGTGATGCTTCTCGTGTTGGATTAGGAGTGATATTAATGCAGGAGGGCAGGGTGATAGCATATGCATCTCGGCAGTTAAATATTCATGAGAAGAATTATCATGTACATGACTTAGGGTTGGCAGCCATTGTTCATGCATTGAAAATATGGAGGCACTATCTTTATGGCGTTCCATGTGAGGTTTAAACGGATCATCATATCCTCCAGTACTTGTTCAAGCAAAAGGATCTAAATTTGAGGCAGAAAAGATAGTTAGAGTTATTGAAAGATTATAACGTCACTATATTGTACCATCCGAGGAAGGTCAAAGTGGTGGCTGATGCATTGAGTAGGAAGGCAGTGAGTATGAGCATTAGAGACCCGGTGGTTTGCTTCAACACATAGAGATTCCTGAGTGGAAGTGGGAGCGTATCACTAGGGACTTCGTTGTTGGACTCATACGGACTAAGAGGAAGTTCGGCGCCATTTGGGCTATTGTGGATAGGCTGACTAAATCAACACATTCTTATTCCAGTGGCAAGTACTTATACTTCGGAGCGGTTGGCAGAGATATAAATTTGAGAGATAGTTCACCTTCACGGTGTGCATATGTCTATCATTTCTGGTTAAGGTACATAGTTTACTTCACACTTTTGGAGGGCAGTTCAGTGAGAGTTGGTTACCCGAGTTGAGTTGAGCACCGTATTTCATCCTCAGGCGGAGGGGCAGTCCGAGCGTACTATTTAATTTTTAGAGGATATGCTCTGCGCTTGTGTTGTTGACTTTGGAGGTTCTTGGGATCATTTCTTTCCGTTAGTGTAGTTTGCCTATAATAATATTTATCAGTCGAGCATTCAGATGACTCCCTATGAGGTATTATATGGTAGACGGTGTAGATCGCCAGTTGGGTGGTTTGAGCTGGGAGAGGCTCGGTTTTTTGCTTAGTTCAAGAGGCCTTAGATAAGGTCAAGGTTATACAGGATCAACTTCGTGCAGCTCAGTCCAAAAAAAAGAGTTATGCCGACCATAAGGTTCGTGATGTGGCATTCATGGTTGGAGAGAGAGTATTACTTCCGGTTTCGCCCATGAAGGGTGTCATGAGATTTGGGAAGAAGGGAAAGTTGAGCCCTAGGTATATCGGGCCATTTGAGATTCTTGATAGAGTGGGGGGAGGTAGCTTATAGACTTGCGCTGCCTCCAGGGTTATCCTCCGTTCATATGGTATTTCACGTATCTAAGCTCCGAAAATATCATGGTGACCCGTCCCACTTGTTATACTTCAGCTTTGTCCAATTGGACAAAGACTTGACTTATGAGGAGGAACCTATAGCCATTTTAGACCAGCGGGTTTGCCAGTTGAGGTCAAAGAGTTATCCTTCAATTCGAGTGTTGTGGAAAGGTCATCCTGTTGAGGCAACCAGTTGGGAGTCCGAGTAAGACATGCAGAGTACATATCCCCACTTGTTTGCTAGTTCAGGTTATTTTCTATGTCCGTTCGAGGACGAACGTTTGTTTTATAGGTGGAAATTGTGATGACTCAAAGGGTCATCTTATAAATTAAGACTCCATTCCAGGCTCATTAGCCTTAAAAAGATTAATATTATTTACCTCGATTTGCATGCGCAGTCCGGGCGTGAAACCGGAAAGCTTAAATGTGAAAATATGAGAAATAGTAATTTCTAGAGTTAAAATTTAGATTTAGTTGGCTTTGGTCAACATTTTGAGTAAACGAACCCGGATCTGTGTTCCGACAATCTCGGGAGGTCCGCAGTAAAATATGGTATCAGGCCTGTATTTTGGTTCCGGAGTTTGGAAGAAGTTTTTTATGATATTTAAGTCCTCTCAATAAAATTTAGTGAGAATAAGAATTGATTTGACGCGATTTGGATGTCCGGTTGAAAAGTTAGAGAATTTGAGTATTCTTGAGCAAACCTGGATTTTTGAGGTTAAATCTGTATATTTTGATGTTGTTTTTATGAATTTATCGCACGAGAAAGTCCGAATGATGTTTTTAGACTTGCGTGCATGTTTGGTTTGGAGCCCCGAGGTCTTAGGTGAGTTTCAGATAGGTTTAGGCTATGTTGCGCTTGTTTTTTATGCTTCATCGTCGTTTCTTCAAGCATAAATGAATCTCATTAAGAATATGAGCTCCAAATTCAGTTTTTATTGAACCATTAGATCGTATCATAATTACGGAGCCATCGGAAAAAGAATCATCGAATTCGGATATCGTATGAGGAAGTTATACTCATTTTCGTGTCAGGAAAAATTGTTGGTTTCTGGTGTGCCCAGATGTCGCAATTGCAACATATATATCGCAAATGCGAAGTATGCCTAGGATCCCAGATGTCGCAAATGTGACATATCTATATCACAAATGCGAAGTATTCCTAGGGAGCCCAAATGTCGCAAATGCGAACTCCGGATCGCAAATGCGACATCTGCAACCTGTTAAGTGATATTTTAGACGGGATTTTCACCCATTTTTCAATTCTCTCAAACCCTAAACCTCCATAGTCGATTTTCCAAAGACACAAACTTCTCCAAATCATTGGTAAGTTCTCTAACCAATTCTTTTCCATCCTTAACATCTTTTAACAAGATTTCAACCAAAAATCTAGAGTTTTCATGGTAAAAATTGGGTTTTTGGGTAGAACTTAGGAATTTCAAAATTTGGGGATTTAGACCTCTAATTGAGGTCGGATTCCAAAACCAATTGTATATCCGGTCTCGGGGCAGATTAGGTAAACGGGGTTTGGTATGAACCTCGAGTTTAGACCAAGCGAGTCCGGGGTCGATTTTTGTATTTTGATAAAAAAACATAGGAAAACCATAGAGTTTTGTTAAAGTTGATTCATTTAAGCAATAATGATGATATCGAAACAATTGTGATTAGATTTGAGCGGGTTAGAGGCAAATTCTAAAGGAAAGGTCGTGCTAGAGCAGCGATTGCTTGTGAGATTGAGGTAAGTGCTTGGTTTAACCTAGACTTGAGGGAATATGAGTCCCCACTTAATTGATATGTGATTTTTCATCTGTGTGGTGTATAGGTGAGGTGACGAGTATCTATGCACCACCAATTTGGTTGTTGAACATGATCCCTTTTCCCGTTTCCAATTTATGTGATTCATGGATTAATTGTTTTATGCTCATTGATGTCTCCATGATTACTTGGTTTTGTTAACTTGTTGTTAGATATTGTTTCAAGTATTTGGAAGTGTTGGTTGTTCCCTTGGTTTCATTGTGATACATAAAAAATATGAATTGGTTGACAGTATTTGATTATATATATTCTGGTTGGTTTCATTGTGAAATGATAATTGTTGAAGTTTATGAGTTGTACAGAATTCTATTTATAATTGTCAACACAAAAATATTGTAAGAGGTTTTGGCCTAAATTGTGAAAATTTTCATAAATAAAGTGATATGATATTTCTGGTGGGAGCAGGTTGCATGCCGCAACAAGGACTGATAAGGGTGGACATGTGGGATCGGGTTGTACGCCGCAACAGGAGCAATAAGAGTGATATATATAGGGAGGAGAAATAAGGGTGGACAGGTGGGTTGCATGCCGCAACAAGGAGCGATAAGGTAGGACATTTATGTTTTACTGATTTTTAAACACAAGGATTTGAAAACTTACTGTTTTACTTTACTGTTTATCATATTATGTTCTAACGGTTGTTTCAAAGTAGAATTTGAATATATGGAAACTTATGTGAGAATTTGGTTTTAGCTGAGACCTAGAAAGGGTGGCTGAGTTATTTTATTCATTGCTATAGATTATTGTTTCCTTTAATTTAGAATTTCCTTCTTGCTTTATTATATATATTGTTCACAGGTTATATTTTTAATGCCTCGTCGTAGCCTCGTCACTACTTCGTCGAGGTTAGGCTCGACACTTACTCAGTACATGGGGTCGGTTGTACTTATACTACACTCTGCACTCTTTTGTGCAGATCCAGGTACCGGTCAGAGTTAGGAGATTTTAGTAACTGTCATCATATACTCGTAGGGTTGGGCATATTTCGGTCGAAACCGAATAAACCGACCGAACCAAAAAAAAATTTATTTCGGTTTCGGTTATTCGATTTGTTCGGTCGGTTTCGGTTTAAAATTTTAAAATTTCAGTTTTTCGGTTCGGTTTTCGGTTATTAAGTTATTTAGTTCGGTTAACCGAAAAACCAAATTATTAGCATATAGGTTCTTTAAGTTATATATAGGCTAAGCCCATAGGTAATAAATTAATACTATTAGGTCCAATCTATCAAAGACCCAACCCAATTGAGTAAGTCCATCAACTTCCCAATCTTAAAGACTTTCACTGTATTAAAACTTCCATAGCATATATGATAAATACCGGGAGGATTTCACACAGAGTTGTAATTTATACTATGTTTGAATTTTATGATCCATGGTAGTGTGCAAAGTTTAGACTATTTTTTTTGTATGAACACAATATTTTCAACAATTTCGAAGTTTTGGGAAAAAACAACAAATTCGTTGGTCCTATTATTACATAGAAGGAGCCTAATATGATGATGTTCAAACCGAAAACCGAACCGAAATTAGAAAAACCAAACTAAATCGAACTTATTTTAGTTCGGTTTCGGTTACTACATTTACAAAATCGAAAACCAAATAACCGAACCGAATTTCTTCAAACCGAACCGAACCGACCGAACGCCCACCCCTATATACTCGGAGACACGAGGTAGATCTGCTGGCGTCCGCAGATTTCTGGAGTCTTCTCTTAATTTTATAGACACTGTTTTATTACATTTAAAATATATACATAATTCTTTCAGTCCATTATTTGTAGTATTCTTAGTGGTTCATGAATTATGACAGCAGACCCTGGGTAGTCTTATAGTTATATATTTAGTTTGTGGTTCAGCTTAATTAGTGATTATTGTTATTATTCATGATGTTATTCGATGGAAATTAGTAGATTTAGTTTCTTTTAAATTGTCTTATTGGGTTTAAGTAAATGTTCGAAAGAAAATGGTTAATTAATTTCTAACATTGGCTTGCCTAGCAAGTGTTGTGTTAGGCGCCATCACGATCCCGCGGGTTGGGAATTTGGGTCATGACATTAACCAAATACGGTACTGTCAAGCCTGCAAGTTTAGCCACGAAACACTTGTATAGCCTTATCGCATTAAAGGAACTGATTATCTTCTTAACCATACCGATCCAAACCATTACTGACTGACTCTAATTCTTCCGATTTACTCTTGACTTGCCTCTGAAGTAATACCTCTTTTCAAGAACATAACGGACCTCAATCGACATTCACCCCAAGTGATCCAAAACCACATCACCTCAGCTCCCATAAGCCATTGCATACTCTCCTCATACACTCAGTAGTAACTCCAACTAATACACCCATTCTGAAAGAACTTCTGCGAATCCGAAGTCGTTTCTCCCATTTCTCCAATACTGCACCGTAGACCCAATTATAACATAGAAATTCCTCAAGTATCCTTAACGCTAATCCTGAACCTACTAGAACCATTGTTGAGAGTCACCCACTCTGACATGGTCCTGAATATATAACCAAACTCTAGTGCTCTACTAGCACATGAAGGTTGATACCCAATCTTGCCCTCATATATTTTTTCAAATAATATACATACTTTCAAAATATCATTTTGAATTATTAATTTAAAAGACTTATGCAAACGTTTTGCCATAATTTTTTTATAATTTTAAAGCTTCAAAATCAATTTTGCTTGCACTTAAATCATTAAATATTTATAAATTATCCTTTAAATTATTTTTATAATGACTCAATCATCCAGATTATTATTCTACATCCATATATATACTTCATAATATTTTATTTTATTTTATTTTATATAATTATATTTGTATTTTTAAGCTATTTACATAATTTTGCGAAGAATAACCTATATTCTATGCATAACTACATTTTATTGTATTATTTGTGCTAAAAACGATTTTTTATACTTTTATAATGTCGAGCTAGTATTCTAAATTTTTTTAGTGTATAAATACTGTTTTTATTATTTATTAATCTCTTTTATGAATTATTTTTAAAATAATTTCGCATATTTATTTTATAGCCCAATACAAGGCTATTTATGGACAAAATTAGTCCCAAATCTTTGTCCCGCTCCTCTTCACTCATCAGAAGCCCAAACCAAACACCCCTTTAATAAACCTGGTCCCGACCCGTTTCAGACGACCCTCCTCAGCCCCTTTTAATCATATTCGTTGATCTTAAGAGCTCAACAACCCACAATCAATCTCCCCCTTTAATTATCCAACCCAGAAACCCTAACCCCCATTATGTCACGACCCAGAATCCATAAGGTCGTGATGGTTTCGGACATCATTGTCAGGCAAGCCAGTCATTAATTAATTGAAATAGTTTCTGGTTTTAGCATTTATGAAAATCATTACCTTCACTTATTACATAATAAATAAATAGAATATGTTGAGTAAATACAATGGTTTAAATAGTCCTATTTTAACAAATATATCCCAACACATCCCAGAACCCGGTGTCACAAGTACATGAGCAATTTCTAAGAATTTTACAATTTTTTTAAAGCTTGTCCCAAATACAAGTGGACAAGGAAATTAAAATAATGTACTACAATATGAAGGAGACTCTGTCAACTGCGAATCACCTCCGGATGATGCAGCTCGCGTAAGTCTCCAATTCCGCCACATCGCTATGAAAGTACCTGTGCAATAAAAATGCACAGCAAGTGTAGCATGAGTATGAAAACAACGTGTACTCAGTAAGTCACCCGCCTAACCTCAGAGAGGTAGTGATGAAAGGTCGAATTAGACACTTGCTAGAGGTCAATTTAGTATATTAAGGTATGATACTAAACATGATTCTTATAGACAAATTATTAAAATCAGGAATAAATAATATCAACTCTTTCCACATTTAACACTTTAAATCTTCAGCATATTAATATCAATTAATCCACATGGGTGATTTGATCAAATAACAAATAGTCAACCGGAAGGAACAACTTTTTCCAAAAATCTTTAATAACCTTAGATCTCTGTCATTTCAGGCCAGTAATCAGGAAAAATCACTGCAAATACGCAGTAAATATCATGCGCAAGCAATGCCGAGGGTCGAACGGCACATACAAATAATAATAAATTGTGCACTCCCGAGGGTCGAACGGCCCGAACCATATATGCATCTATTTTCCCCGCTCGCGAATCGATCATGCGACGCGGTTAACATAATAACAATAAGGCTAACCTGCTCGCGAATCATACCTGCGACTCAGGTGCTCATATGCATATACATAAATACAGGGTCATCCTGCTCGTGAATCATACATGCGACTCAGGCATCCAAAGTTAAACATATTCACCCCAATAAATCACATTTTTATCAGGAACATTAGTTGTTCAATGAAGTTATTAAACATGAGTATAATATTTAAAAATTTTCTGGAGATTTACTTGCTGATTTTGACAGGGTTCCGAACTCGATAGGTTTATCCGAAACACAATTATTCAAGGAAGAATCAATTCTCCTTATAGGTGATTAAGAAAAGTAAACTCTATCCTTCTCGGAGGTTTAAATACTAATTGAAAGCATCACATGATAAATCATTGACAAGGTCATCAATACAACAAGTAAAGCATGCTAGTGGGTCCTAGACTACCCGGACATGGCATAATAGTAGCTACGCACGGTCTCCTGTCACCTCGTGTGTACGTAGCCCCCGCAATCAATAGCATGTATTCATTTAGTTCACCTAGGGGGACAATTCCCCCTCACAAAGTTAGAAAAGAGACTCACCTCACTCCGAAATTCCATAACCAGCCTCCAACCCCTTCCAATGACTCAAATCGTTGCACAACGCTACGAAACTATCCAAACAACGACAAACCAATGAAAATATACCCTAATATTTGCAACAAATTCCAAATTATATAATTTCCCAACCTTGCTAAGTGAATTGACCAAAATACCCTCGGGCCCACGTGCCTGGAATCCAAAATTGCTCGAAGATATAATCTACCCATAACTTCACTAGTTCAAATATAAAATTTATCTACATTCCATGCTCAAATTCGTGGTTAAAAATCCAAATTACTGTTTCTAGGTTTTCTTCAAGATTTCCTAATTTCCTACCTATGTCCATGTTTAATTACATGCGTATACTTTTATTTAACTTTAAAAATATGAAGAAATTACTTACCTTGACATTGCATGAAGAAATCATCTCCTGAAGCTCCTCCAAAAGAAGAAATGAAGAAATGGCCACAAATTCTCGGTTTTAAAACATTCTGCCCAGGCCATTTTTCACACTTGCAATCCAACACTCGCACCTGCAATTCCGCAGGTGCGACCAAACCTCTGCACCTGTGACTTTCCTCAACTCGAGCCAACTTCGTACCTGCGCCCCATAACCCCCATCTGCGACGTCACAGGTGCGGAAATATCATCGCACATGCGCTCCCAGTCGTACCATCAATCCTTTGCACCTGCGGCCAAATCCTCGCATGTGCAGTCACACCAGATGACAGCAAATTCCAGCCTTCTTCAAACTCTCAACTTGATCCGTTAACCACCCGGAATTCACCCGAGGCCCTGGGACCCCGTCAAATTATACCAACTTGTTCCAAAACATAATGCAGACTTGCTCGAGGCCTCAAATCACATCAAACAACATCGGAACCACGAATTGCACCCAAATCCCATCTTTATGAACTTGAAATTTCAAACTTCCACATCTGATGTCGAAACCTATCATATCATGTCCGATTGACCTCACATTTTGCACACAAGTCATATTCAACATTACAGACCTGCTCCAACTTCCGGAATCACATTCCGACCCCAATATCAAAATTTTCACGTCCTGTTGGATTTCTCAAAAACCTTGAAATTTCTATCTTTAGCCAAATGACTTCAAAATGACCTACGGACATCCGAATCCACTTCTGATCGCGCTCCCAACTCCAGAATCACCATACGAAGCTATTCCCATACTCGGAATCCCAAACGGACATCAATATCACTAAAATGCACTTCAAGGCAAACTTAGGAATTCTTCAAAAATGCTGACTTCCACAATATACGCCGAAACACTCCCGGGTTATCCAAAGCCCGATCCGGACATACGCCCAAGTCCGAAATCATCATACAAACCTGCAAGAACCTTCAAATTCTGATTCGGAGGTCGTTTACTCAAAATTCCTATCTTAGTGAATTTCTCCAACTTAAGGCTTCTGAAATAAGAATTTTCTTTCCACATTGATTCTAAACTTACCGAAATTAAATTCCGACCACACCTACAAGTCATAATACCTGAAACGGAGCTGCTCATGTCCTCAAAATGCTGAACGATATGCTAGAGCTCAAAACGACCGGTCGGGTCGTTACACATTACCCCTAAGACGCCGCCCATGTATACTCTCCTCTCCTCTCCGCAAAACCCTAGATGCCTTTATAAAAAAACTCTCAAAATCCGTCTCGAACATAGATTCTTTCCATGATCTTCTTGTGTTTTGTGTATTATCTCGTAATTCGCTACAAATATGGAATCTCCTAGTACTTGACTAAATATGGAAAGTACTACCTCTCAGAATCCGGCCATTCCCTTTCAACTTCTTGAATATGGATGCTATTTAGTCCATGTACATCATGACCATGGCTATATGGATCCGATTAGCTAGGGTTTCCAGTCATTTTTTAATTTTTGTCAACTACGGTTTACCTATTTATTTTCGATCCAATTTCTTATTGATTATGTATATTATTACTTCCTTATTTGCTTTTGATTTTACAGTTTTCCTTGTTTACATGTTAAATTTCTTCCATTATATAAACCCTTCCCCATTCCCCTTTAAGACAGACTTTGAAATCGATTTTCTTCACTAAATTTGGAATTTTTGCTAGCCTCTTTTTCTGTGTTCTGTATTGGATGGCTGAGAGCCAAGGACATTAACACCTTGGCACTCAATCTGTTCTTGGTGAGAGAATTGCCCTGTGTTCATCGAAGCTCTTGGGAACTTTGACGCATTGGGATTTTGGGGTTTTTGTGGAAGTTTGTTCTTTATTATTCTTCGTTAACTGGTGAGTTACTGGACCTTTGTAATTTTGTCCCTATGTATCTGCATTCTTGCATAAGTCTTCACCTCTGAAGTTCATTAGTTTGATGAGTTTTCTGGTTTGTTATTGTGTGCAATTATGTTTGTTCTACTTAAATTTTAGTTCTCCTTAATTTTTTTACTTCATATTTTTGATAGGTCAAAGCATTTCTAAACCTGAGTTTGAGTAAATTAGATTCCTTTCAAGTTCATCTAGCTTATGTGTTGAAATTTATTGATGTTTAGTACCTTTGCATTCTTTAGCATCTCTTTGTTGTTTAATTTTGTTTTAGGCTGTAA
Source organism: Nicotiana paniculata (assembly GCA_005239505.1). Lineage (NCBI taxonomy): Eukaryota > Viridiplantae > Streptophyta > Magnoliopsida > Solanales > Solanaceae > Nicotiana > Nicotiana paniculata. The sequence continues at coordinate 10,355 of MDKI01045853.1, read as the reverse complement.
ATCATGTTACTTGAAGATGCTTTACCTGCATAATTTGTATCCATTTTGGTCGACTAGTCAATTGTATTCAAAATATGAATATGTACACTCACTATCTGGCACATGTTTGTTTCCTATCATATTCTGAATTGCTATGATGATATCCTGCCTATATAGTATGTTTGATCCTGTTAGTACGCCTTTACTATGTTTTGACTTCCTTGACTTCCCAGTAGTTGCAATAATATGTTCTCATCATGTATAAATTTTGTTGCCAATTAATATGATTCTCTCTTGTAACACTAAGACCTATGCTTATCATAATTTGAACCTTTTCCTTTATTATGAGTCTATGTATGCTACTCTCACCAATCTTGCAAACCTGTTCTGATAATGTGTGACTACTTATGCACTAGGTGTTAAACTTGTTATTCTGAATCTTTGCTAAGTCTGATCTGAAGCCCTAAGGACTATTTGATAATCTGATCCATATGCTCAACTTGAGTATGTTTTTATCTCTTCAACTTTGTCTCTCAACCTTGGTTTACTATACTTCACTTGTCATATGTGCTCTCTTGAGTTCTCATTTTTAGCCGGCTGAAAGCCAAGTCTACCTAAGTTCTATCATTGACCTCCCTAGCGTCAGCACTGCTCAGGGTCCAATTGGGACCCTCATGAACTATTACACACTAGGACTTTGTCTTAGTCATTTCCTAAATCTCAAACTATTCCTACTTTATCATGTTATTTGCTGTATTTGTGCAACACTTGGCATTGTGGTCAAATAAATTGACTTTGGGTTCCTTTATGGATTCTGGTGTTGTATGGCTCCATATTAGAGGCATGGGTATGTTGTGTGAGAGGTATTGAAGGCCCAGACAATGCTGGGTATTTCATGTTGAGCCTATTGTGGGCCTATTATTACTGTTGTGTAACATTTGCATTTTTACTTACTATTGGGCCTGTAATAACTTTTGTATAAACGATTGGGGTGTTAGTAAAAGGGAAATGGGTATAATTTAATATTTGCATGCAAAATGGGTAGATAAAATTCCTATAGGACTAGGTAATTTATTTGCTATATATGTTGTTCAGTTACTATGTACACTGTAGAAATCATAATATTAGAGGAAACACATACACACACTGTTTGCTCGAAAACACCAAATGCTGCAATTATATTTATTGCTATGTGTTATTATAGAATCTGGCTATAGGAATTAGGTTTTTCATTGGTGTTTCTGTGAATTCTCATCGTCTACTAGAAATCATGCCTATAGGATTGCAATTCTATTTGGCGTTGTTCACCTAGAAATTATGCCTATAGGATTAAGATATGACGATAAAATAAGATCTAAAGTGCTATGCATTAGAGATCCTGCCTATAGGAAATAATTTCTCTCTATAATTGATTAATACTAGACCATTCAAATACTGCTTCACGTACGTCATATGAAGAATTTTGGGATTTATCCCAGCATATTTTGTTATACTCAACTGCATAGATCACCTAGGCATAACACATATAGGATTGGTAACTTAAAACTTGCAATAGTCAGCTTGTAATACCTGAATAATTCTGTTTATGAGCAATATCTTGCATCTGAAACTACCTACATACTTTGACCTCAAAAATCATCTAGAAAGCAAGTATATAGGTTTAAGATTCTAGATTTTGCAACCTCCTAATTGGCATATGTGTTTGCGTGCATTTGTTGTTTAAGTGTAGAGGTCAACGTGAGCCCTTAACTGCTTTTATGTGAAGTCTTTACATGTTTTTTCTTGTCACCTAGTTTTGCATTTAGGAGCAGCCTAGATAAGGTCTAAGAACCATCCAAATAGAGGTCCAAAACCTCCTGGACCATAGGTATGTGATGGGTAGTGCACGCGTAGGGCACAACAATTGAATTAAAGCGCTCTTAGGTAAACAACTTTAACATAGTATGAGTAACACCCTATCACAAGGGAGTTACGAAATATTATTTGTGTTGCACGGGGTGATCCTTTAGGCTAAAACATAACCCCCCCCCCCCCCCCCTTCTTTCTCTCTAGTAGAATTAAAATAGTTATACCTCTCTATTCAAGATCTCTTGTAATAAAATTCTTAGATTTTGTACTCTCTTTGCTTACTTGATCACATAGACTAATCCATATAATTTAGTTTTCGCCGGGACACACAGTTGTGGACCTCGAGGAGTTCCTAACACCTTTTCTTTGAGGTAACTTGAGCCCTTACCCGATCCTTGGTGACATTGACCAGTTAAACCAGAGTCATTTGCAAATAGGTTCCCTAATGCACCATTAAAATCGTTAGGTGGCGACTCTCCTCTTTTAATACATCCTAAAAAGAGTTTTCACATGGCAAAACCCGATTTCGCGAGAAAAAGGGGCGCGACAATGAACACTCCCAAAGAGGCAACTAGATGAATTATTTTCCTTGCACGTCACAACCACAAGAAGCATAAATTCTGAGTTATCCCCAACATCAGCACATGAATCGATAAGGTGAAATGTAGCACATATACGACAGATTCCTTTCCAAAAAATACCTTTGATGTTTTTCTTCTCTTGGTTTGAACAAATCCACCAATGCACCGATAAATAGAAACTGCACATGCACACAACCACGTGACCCAATAATAGATGGCGGCTCCCCCACTTAGCTTTATGCTACAAATTGTCATATGTAATAGCCCACGCCTCTCACCGTAATCCTGAGCCCCTAGACGCGGATCGCCTAAAATAATTCTTGGACATCAAATAGGACCTAACGAACCATTATCGCCGCCCCGCCATGACCATTCCTTATTTTTTGGCATTTTACGGCCGTAAAACTAGAATTCTACTTAATTCCCATATTTTTGCGTGCTATAGCCCACGCCATCTGCCATGGGACCGAGCCCCCAGACCTGGATTGCCGAAAATTTTTTGGGGACATTAAATATTACATAAGGAACCATTTTCACCGCCCCAGCATGACCGTTCTTTTTTTTTAGGCATTTTACGGCCATAAAATTGGAATTTCGTCCGACTCCCATATTTTTGTGTGCTATTACCCACGCCTTCCGCCATGGGCCTGGGCCCTCGGACGTGGATCGCCTAAAATATTTCTATGACATCAAATAGGACCTATGGAAACATTTTCACCACCCTGCGATGACCATTTCTCATTTTTTGGCATTTTACGGCCATAAAACTGGAATTCTACCTGATTACCATATTTTCGTGTGCTATAGCTCACTCTTTCCGTCGTGGGCCTGGGCTCCCGGACCTTGATCGCCTAAATTTTTTTGTGATATCAAATATGACATAAGGAACCATTTTCACCGCCCCGACATGATCTTTCCTCATTTTTTGGCATTTTATAGCCATAAACTGGAATTTCGTCTGATTCCCATATTTTCGTGTGTTATTGCCCACGCCTTTCGCCGTGGGCCCAGGTCCCCTATCCGGGATCTCTTAAAATATTTCTAGGACATCAAATAGGACCTATGGAACTATTGTCGCCACCCATCCATGACCATTCCTCACGTTTTGGCATTTTACAGTCATAAAACTAGAATTCTACCTTATTCCCATACTTTCGGGTGCTATAGGTCATTCTTTCCGCCGTGGTCCTTGGCTCCCGAACCTATATTGCCTAAAAATTCTAGGAACATCAAATACGACCTATGGAACCATTATCATCGCTCTGTCATAACCGTTTCTTATTTTTGGACATTTTACGATCATAAAACTAAAATTCCGTAAGATTCCTATATTTTCGTGTGTCGTGGGCCCAGGCCCCCGAACCCGGATCGCCAAAAATGGTTCAACGACATCAAATACGACCGAAGAAAAAAATCTCATCGCCCCACTATGACGGTTACTCATTTTTCAGCATTTTATAATTGTAAATCTGGAATTCCGCCCAATTCCCATATTGCCATATGCTATAGCCCACGTCTCCCGCCGTGGGCCCGGGACCACCCCGGACCCGGATCGCCTAAAATATTTTTAGGACATAAAATAGGACCTAAGGAACCATTGTCGCTGCCCCTCAATGACCATTCCTCGTTTTTGAAATTTTACGGCCATAAAACTGGAATTTCGCCCGATTCCCATATTGTCATATGCTATAGCCCATGCCTTCCGTCGTGGCCCTGGTCCCCCGGATCTGGATCACCTAAAATATTTATAGGACATCAAATAGGACCTAAGGATCCATTTTTGATGCCCTGCCATGACCATGACCATTCCTCGTTTTACGGTCATAAAACTATAATTCTACTTGATTCTCATATTTTTTTGTGCTATAGCTCACTCTTTTTTCCAAGGGCACGGGCTCGCAGACCTGGATCGCCTAAAAAAATTTTGGCACATCAAATATTACCTAAGGGACCATTTTCATTGCCTCTCCATGACCGTTCCTTATTTCTGCCTGATTCCTATATTTGTGTGTGCTATAGCCCACACATTCCGCCGTGGGCCTGGGCTCTTGGGACCCGGATCACCTAAATTATTTCTCGGACATCAAATAGGACCCGAGGAACCATTTTTCGCCGCCCCTCCATGACCATTCCTTGTTTTTTTTCACTTTACGTTTATGGCCATCAAATTGGAATTCTACCTGATTTCCATATTTTCATGTGTTATAGCCCACTCTTCCGTCGTGGGCTTGGGCCCCCGGATCCAGATCGCCGAAATTTTTTTCAGGACATCAAATACGACCTAAGTAAACATTTTTACCGCCCCGCCATGACCGATCCTCATTTTTTGGCGTTATGCAGCCATAAAACTCGAAGTCCACCCGATCCTCATATTGTCGCATACTATAGCCCACGGGTCCCGTCGTGGGCCCAAGGCCCTGGACTCAGATCGCCTAAAATATTTCTAGGACCTAAGGAACCATCCTCTCTGCCCCTCCATGACTATTCCTCTTTTTTTGGCATTTTACGGCCATAAAACTAGAATTATACCTGATTCCCATATTTTCGTGTGCTATAGCTCACTCTTTCAACCAGGGGCCCGAGATCCTAAACCTGGATCGCCTAAAAAAATTTGGCACATCAGATACGACCTAAGGAATTGTCATCGCCCCGTCATGATCGTTCCTCGTTTTATGGCGTTTTACAGCCATAAAATTTTTCAGCTCGATTCCCATATTTTCGTGTGCTATAACCCACGCTTTCCGCCGTGGGCCCGAGCCTGCGAACCAGGATCGGCTAAAAATTTTCTAGGACATCAAATACGACCTATGGAACCATTTTTACTGCCCCTCCATGACCGTTACTCATTGTTTGGCGTTTTACGGCCATAAAGAATTCCTGTTGATTCCTATATTTTCGTGTGCTATAGCCCATGCTTTCTGCCGTGAGCCCCGGCCCCCGGACTAGGATCATCTAAAACATTTTCGGGACATCAAATATGACCTAAGGAACTATTGTCACCACCTCTCCTTGACAATTCCTCATTTTTTAGTGTTTTACAGCCATAAAACTGGAATTCCGCCCGATTCCATATTTTCATATGCAATAGCCCACGCCTTCCGCCGTGGGCCCGGAACCTGGATCTCCTAAAAAATTTCTAGGATATCAAATACGACCAAAGGAACAATTGTCACCACCCTGCCATAACTTCCGCATTTTATGGCGTTTTAGAAAAATAAAACTGGAATGCAACCCGATTCCCACATTTTAGTATGCTATCGCCCACGTCTTCCGTTGTGGGCCCCAGCCCCCGAACTCGTATCACCTAAAATTTTTCCGGAATATCAAATACAACTAAAGGAACCATTGTCACCGCCTCGCCATGAACGTTCCCCTTTTTGGCTTTTTACATCCATAAAACTAGAATTCCGCCAGATTCTCATATTTTTTGTGCTATAGCCCATGCCTTCCGCCATGGGCCCGGTCCCTCGGACCTGGATCGCCTAATTTTTTTTTGGGATATCAAGTTCAACCTAAGGAACCATTTTCACCACTCTACCTTGACCGTTCCTTGTTTTTTGTCATTTTACAGAAATAAAACTGGAATTCTTCCTGATTCCCATATTTTTGTGTGTTATAGCACACGCATTCCGCTGTGGCCCTGGGCTCCCGGATCCGGATCACCTTAAATTTTTTCGTGAAATTAAATACTACCTAAGGAACCATTTTAACCACCCGACTATGACCGTACCTCATTTTTTGGTTTTTTACAGCCATAAACTGGACTTCCGCTCGATTCTCATATTTTCGTGTGTTGTAGCTCACGCCTTCCGCCGTGGGCCCGGGCTGCCGGATCCGGATCGCCTAAAAATTTTCCGAGACATCAAAAATGACATAAAGAACCATTTCCACCACCCCTCCATGACCTTTCCTCGTTCTTTGGCGTCTTACAGCCATAAACCTGGGATTCCGCCCGATTTCATATTTTCGTGTGCTATAGCCCACACCATCCGTCGTGGGCCCATGCGCCCAAGACCGAATCACCAAAATATTGTCCGGGATATCAACTACCACCTAAGGAACCATTGTCACTGCCCCTTCATGACCATTCACTATTTTTTGGCTTCTTACGAAAATAAAACTGGAATTCCGCCTGATTCTCATATTTTTGTGTGCTATAACCCATGCCTTCCGCCATGGGCCGGTTCCCCTGAACCCGGATCGCCTAAAACTTTTTCTAAGACATCAAATACGACCTAAGTAACCATTTTTACCACCCCTCCATGACCGTTCCTCGATTTTGGCGTGTTACGGCCATAAAATTAGAATTCCGCCTGATTCCCATTTTTTAATGTGATATAGCCCACGCCTTCCACCATGTACTTGGGCCCCCGGACTCGGATCGCCTAAAAATTTTTCGGGACATCGAATACAACCTAAGGAATTGTTGACACCCAATTTTGCCCTCACATTTTTTTCAAATAATATATATTTTTTCAAAATGTCATTTTTCATTCATTATTTAATTTACAAGCATTTCGCATAATTTTATATAATTTTTAGAGATTTAAATTAATTTTCTTGCATTTAAATTAATTGAATGTTCACTAATTATTTCCTTAAATTATTTGTGATGACTTAATCATCCAAATTTTGTTATTTTTACACCCACATATATGTTTTAAAATATTTTACATCATTTCATATAATCATGTTTGTATTTTTAGCTATTTATATAATTTTGGAATAATAGCCTATATTCATGGATAATTACATTATTTGTGCCAAAAAGCATTTTTATATTTTTATAATATTAAATTATTATTTTCAATCATTTTAGTGTATAAATAATAATTTTGTTATTTATTAATTGCTTTTATAAATTATTTTTTGATAATTTTTGTGTATTTCAATTATGGCCTAGTTTTAAGTAATTTTCGGACCCAAATTGGCACAATCCCTTAGCCCAATAGCCCCCAGTAGGGGTGGGCGTTCGGTCGGTTCAGTTCGGTTTGAAGAAATTCGGTTCGGTTATTCGCTTTTCGGTTTTGTAAAAGTAGTAACGGAAACCGAACTAAAATAACTTCGGTTTAGTTCGGTTTTTCTAATTTCGGTTCGGTTATTTTGGTTTGGTTTTCGGTTTGAACATTATCATATTGGGCTCCTTCTATGTAATAATAGGACCGGCGAATTTGTTATTTTTTCCCAAAACTTCGAAATTGTTGAAAATATGGTGTTCATAAAAAAAAAAAAAATTAAACTTTGCACACTACTATGGATCATAAAATTCAAACATAGTGTAAATTACAACTCTGTGTGAAATCCTCCCGGTATTTATCATATATGCTATGGAAGTTTTAATAGAGTGAAAGTCTTTAAGATTGGGAAGTTGATGGACTTACTTAATTGGGTTTGGTCTTTGATAGATTGGACCTAATAGTATTAATTTATTACCTATGGGCTTAGCCGATATATAACCTAAAGAACCTATATGCTAATAATTCGGTTTTTAGGTTAACCGAACTAAATAACTTAATAAACGAAAACCGAACCGAAAAACTGAAATTTTAAAATTTTAAACTGAAACCAATCGAACAAACCGAATAACCGAAACCGAATTAAATTCTTTTTGGTTCGGTCGGTTTATTTGATTTCGACCGAAATATGCCCACCCCTACCCCCACTCGTGCGCGCACACAAAACAGAGACTCAACGAATCTTACTAGTAGGGGTAGGCGTTCGGTCGGTTCGGTTCGGTTTGAATAAATTCGGTTCGGTTTTTGGTTTTGTAAAAGTAGTAACCGAAATCGAACTGAAATAAGTTCACCCCTAGCCCCCAGCCCTAACCAAACAACCCTTTACTAAAACCCAGTCGCGACCCACTTTTAACGACTCACCCGATCAATTTTTTATCCCAGCAGTTGATCTTGAGAGATCAACAGCCCTCGTTCATTCCCCCTTTTTTTAATTAACCCAACCCAGAAACCTACCGATTCCCCTTAATACGCCGCCCCTAAATGATCTCAACACTCCTCTTTTCTCTTCTGAAGAATCCTAGCCGCCTCCCTTTTAATTCCCTCTCCCAATCCCACTAATAATGGGATTCGACTGTTGATTGTTTACCATATATGGATCATTTGGGTAATGGTTACACGATTTAGGTATTACTTAGGTATTTTCCTAATTTTGGAAAATACCATCTCCATATCGGACGAGAATCGACTCAATATTGAAGATTTGTATGATATCCCGTTCATATACGCGAGATGAACTGGATTATTCATACTAATTGGCCGATTTCGAGTTTAAAACCCTAACTAGGGTTTGTAGTTTGATATTTTTCCTTTCCTGTTATTCTATTGACTTGCATGCGAGATTTTTCCCTTTTCTTCGTCCGTGTTTACTTGATTTCTTTCCTTACCTATGTTTAATCAGTTATTTTCCTTGTTTGTGCATCCATTTTTTAAGACTATATAAACCCATCCCGTATTGTCACGACCCAAAATCCTTTGAAAGGTCGTGATAGCGTCGGACACCTCTGTCAAGTAAGCCAACACTACAAGTTAATTAAATTTCTATTTTAGTATTTTGAAATCATTACTTTTCATTACATTATATAATAATCAATAAACTAGACTGAGTAAATAACGATGTCTTAAAAGATTCAATTAACAAATAAATCCCAAAGTGAATGAGAAATTTCTAGGAAACAAATGTAATACAATAACTGTTCGGAATACAAATTGGACAGAAAAGAAAATACAATACTCTGAAGGAGACTCTGCTGGCTGCGGGCCGTCTCGAGGGATGCAGCTCACCTAAGTCTCTAAATCAACCACGCTGCTATTCCCACAAGGACACAGTCCATACCTGTACATGTACATCAAAATGTACAGAAAGTGTAGTATGAGTACGAAAACAACGCGTACCCAGTAAGTATCCCCCCTAATCTCAAAGAAGTAGTGACGAGAGGTCGACTACGACACTTACTAGCGGTCTAACAATATCAGGTACAGTAATGAAATGAATAAATATGAAACAGAGGAAATATATAAACCAAACAAGTATAAATTACACGGTACGATTCCCTCCTTACAATTCACTCAACTCTTAATTAGCAAATTCCTTCCGCAACCAAAACATATACATAGATACAGGGGGTTTCATCAAAGAGGTTGTAATACTTCAATTAAGGTGAAAACCCTCAGATACACTGGCTTCTAGCCAAATATTACGCATGATTCAAAGAGGATTATTGTCTAGAAGCCAGTGTATCTGAGGGTTTTCCCCTTAATTGAAGTATTACAACCTCTTTGATGAAACCCCCTGTATGTATGTTTATGTCTTGGTTACGGAAGGAATTTGCTAATTGAGAGCTGAGTGAATTGTAATGAGGGAATCGTACCGTGTAATTTATACTTGTTTGGTTTATATATTTCCTCTGTTTGGTTTATATATATATATATATATATATATATAGAAAATGCTGAGGCGTACGACCCGATCCAACATAACAGTAAATTGTGCACTGCCGAAGGGCCGAACGGTGCGAACCATAGATGCATCTATTAACCTGTCGAGCGAACGGCCCGCTCCCATGAGAGTGGTACATAAATCCTGCCAAGGCGAACGATGCGATCCCATAAGAGTGTAGTAGGAGGACTTACCCTTCTCGCGAATCATACATGTGACGCGGTTACACATAGATTTCTCGAGTTATTAAAGTATTCTTCCATTTCTTTTCAAAACATGAACTTTCAGTGAAAACTTTCAAGATTCCCATTTTTAACAATTTTCGATTCCTTTCAAAAATATTTAATAAGTATGCTCAACCTAGATTCTTCACAAAGAAAACAATAAACACAAATAAAATATAATAACAAAAAAGCATGATGTAAGCCTAAAACTACCCGGTCATAGGCATAACTAGTAGCTACATACAGACTCTCGTCACCTCGTGCGTACGTA
>MDKI01236455.1:0-22187 GCA_005239505.1 Nicotiana paniculata | reverse complement strand
ATATATATATGTATATTTCTCAGAAAAAATACTCTTCAAACATAATTCCTCCAAGATAAATGCATTTCAAATATACTTTTTCAATAAATGTCTTTCAAACATAGTTTTCTGCAAGATACATACTTTTCAAATATACCTTTAGAAATAACAGTCTTTCAAACATAGTTTTCTTCAAGATAAATGCTAGTCAAATATACCTTTCGAAATAACAGTCTTTCAAACATAATTTTCTTCAACGGAAATGCTTTTCAGCTATACTTTTCCAATAATTATCTTTCTATCATAATTTCCTCAAGATAAATCTACCGGAATTCCGTCAGTAGTTCAGAATTCGTCATACAATACAGGGGGAGGTCTTCTAGAATACGTCCGTAGTCCACAAAAGTAAGTATGCAGTGCTGGGGGGATCTCCCATAATACGTATGTAGTCCCCAAAGTAAATATGCAGTACAAGGGGGATCTCCCGGAATACGTCCGTAGTCCCCAATTTAAATATGCGATGCAATCAACAGAGATAACAACCATAACATGGCAGAGACATCGTACATTGCCACAACAATCATAAGCAACAAAAGATAGAAATGCAATGTACGACGATCAAATCAATACAAGAACTTAAATCATAAGAACGGTAAAACTCAATCACAAGGGATAACCATTGAAAGGAAACAATAGGCGTAAAGAAAACAACTTAACCGGGGAGAGACGCGACGTAACAACGAATTCACAGTATTCAAGTCCACAATAAGATGTCATCACAATTCATGAGATTCCAAGTACAAGCCAGTCGACTAAGGGGTAGGTTATCTAAATTTCCTTTTTAAGGTTGAATAGTTATGCGAGATTTTCCACAAACCAAATAAGGTAAGTAGCTAAAAACAAACCTAACTCCAATTACTGCTAAACAATTATAAGGCGAGATATTACTAATTTTTGTTAAATAGGCACTTTATAAAGAAAAATATAGCATGATGATAGGAGAGGTAAATTCTTCTATTAATACTAAATAGAAAACAAAGGAAAATCTGAAAGCAAGTAATTCTAAATCAAGCAGGAAGAGATGAAACTAGCAATCAGGAACTAAGTCATAACCATTACAACTTCATACATGGGGAATATAACGACCTAAACATACAATCAAGTCCGAGTACGCACTCGTCACCTCGCGTACACGGGCTACAGTCAACATAGAAGACTCAAATCCTAAGGGGTAGTTCCCCAAGGTTAGGCAAGATACTTACCTCGAAGACGACAACCCGGTACTCTAAAATGGACTTCTCGGGTGAAAAGGCCTCCGGACCGCTCAAATCCAACTAGAACAACTTCAAAACACATATAAAACTCATAAGGAACTATTCCGGGTAATAAAGTTTCGATCTTTACAAAAATCTAAAAATCGACCCCAGGCCCGTACCTCGGAACCCGTCAAATTTTACAAAAATCCGAATACTCATTTCAATATGAGTTCAACCATACAAAAATTACCAAATTCCGATACCATTTCGTCCCTCAAATCATGAAATTTCGTTTTGAGAATTTTCTTCAAAAACAAACATTTTCTTCAACCCAAAACACAACTTAAATGATAAAAACAAAGATAAAATCACAGAACATATATAATTCTAGGTGAAGAACACCTACCCACTCGATTAGCTTGAAAATCCCCCAAAAATCGCTCCCAAATCCGAAGTCCAAAGCTCAAAATGTGAAGAAAATGGCTAACCCTCGTTTATAAGAATCTTCCCAGGCCATCCGCGCCTGGGACAACTTAGCCGCATCTGCACAAATCACAGGTGCGCAATACTAACTGTACCTGCGCTTCTTCTCGCTCCTGCGCCCAAGAAACCGCTGTTGCGGGGACCGCACGTGCGCCCCAATGTTCCGCACCTGCGGAGGCTATCCAATCCGCTTATTCTCGCGCTTGCGTGATCTTTTCCGCACCTGCGGTTCCCTATCTGCAGGTGCGGCCACACCAGAACAGCAACACATCTGCATTTCCAAACTTCAAACTTCCCGTTAACCATCATAAACCACCCCGAGCCCCTCGGGACCTCAACCAATTACACCAATAGGTCACATACAAATACATGAACTAAGTCAAACCTTTGGAACACCCAAAACAACATCATAACACCGAATCAATCTCGGATTCAAGCCTAAGAATTTCTAAACTTCTAAAATTCGCCAACTATGCTGAAACCAACCAAACCACGTCCGAATAACCTGAAATTTTGCGCACATGTCACAAATGATGCTACAAACCTATTCCAACTTCTGGAATTCCATTCCGACCCCGATATCCCAAAAAGTCAATTGTGGTCAAACTTCTCCGTTTTCCAACTTTCACCGAATTACCTCAAGTTACTCTACGGGCCTAAAAAACTAATTCCGGACGCGCGCCTAAGTCTTAAATCACCATACGAAGCTGTTGACATTACCTAGAACTCATTCCAAGACCGTTTACACAAAAGTCAAACCTCCGATCAAACCTCTGGTCAAACCTCACTACTTAAGCTTCAAAAATTAAAATCCCTCTTACAATTCGACTCCGGACCATCTGGTAACTGAATCCAACCATGCTCGCATGTCGATATACACAATGTAAAGCTGTTCAAGACCTTACACCACCGAACGGAGCTTAAATTCTTAAAATGACCGGCCGGGTCGTTACATTCTCCCCCTCTTAAAGCAAACGTTCGTCCTCGAACGTGCCAAGATTCACCTCGAACTCATCCAACCACTGAATGGACACTTCCAACACACACCCGCGGGTGATCCCACGTCACCCCAACCTACATAAGACTGATGACACAGTCTCAATAACAATTTAGCACTCCTACCACTAACGATAAGCCTCATACCTCAATTTCTCACCTCCTAATCATCTACAGAAGACCCGATTCTAAATCCATATTCGGCATCAACCTCAACCCGCAACATGAACTCATGGCTACACCCATAAAGTACGACCACACAATATAGCACACCACACATAGGCTAGTAATAACACTTCTAATCACAATAGCTGCCCGAAATCAACTCAACACTAGAAATTAGCCCTATAATCGATAGAACTCTATTTCAAACCTCCGAAACACTATTGATAATGCCAGAAACACGAAGACCTCACAATTAGACAACCAAATCACGAAGCCACAACCAACATAACACCACCGGGCACACCCCGCAAGCTAAACTGAAGAAGCACAGAACGAAATTGACTGAATATGAAAAGGGGAACACATAAGGAAACTACCAAGCCCTACATGCAATACTCTCTATCAGTACTGACCCACAACTGATATAACAAGGAAAGAAGGAAAACATATAAGCAAATCATAAGGATCCCATCCTAATAAAATTTCCACCGCGATACTCAGCCCGGTCCAACATATCGAATCACAAAGATCACGAGGGTCTCGCCCTCCACTCTAAATCACATACCGAATATATATCATACCAATGGAATCTCTCACGAACTCATCTAGGCTAATAAAATCACAACGCTCACTTAACTCGCACCTCGATAGAGTATCAAATCACAACTCATGAACAAAATACTTAGGAAATTCACATTAAGCCTACTATGACGATAACAAGAACTCACTTCTAGTCTCACCACTCTCAATGATGAGTGACAAAAATGATAGACACGTGCTACCACTTTTAGAATCTCTCAACATGAGCATACATGAAAAATAGAGTGCAAAGTATGAAACTCACTCCTAAGTGAACCAACAAATAAGGGAACTCGTCCCGACCAATAGAACTATAATGAGATACAAATGGTGCTCCTATGTAACACATCAAGACATACCTGTATGATAATATCTGGCGCAACGGCCTCCAACCTACCATATGAAACACATTAACAGGCCGGGCTTCCCCCTCTTGGGAGCCCTCTACTTACCTGAATACCCTGCTGTGACGCACCTGCCTGAATCCTGGGACAATATCCCACCCTGTGACTAGTATCTCCATACTCAACATAACCTCTCTGCTGACATGGATGTGGAAATTGTCAATATGAGTACTCTGATACCCATGAGTACCTAAAACCCTATGCAAAGCCAGTAATGCAAACAAAACTGGTTGACCCGCAAAACCTCTACCGTGCCGTGCCCTACCTCCATAATAAGGACTAGTAGATCTCTCCATCCTATGTGGCCTCCTTGCTTTCCTGTACTCTCTCTCCTGATCTCGTCTGTCCTTTCGCTCCCGGTCCCACATGCCCTCTAACCGGCGAACGGTCCCTACTGCCTGCTGAAATGAGACATCTGACTCCAACTCTCGAGTCATGCTGAACCGAATATCATGCTTGATCCCCTTAATGAATCTACAGACTCGCCCCCTAACTGTAGCAACCAATTGAGGTACATATCTGGCCAACTCACTGAATCTGACGATGTTACACTAATACTGACATAGTGCCCTAACGCAACTGCTTAAACTTCGCGCGCCATGCCTCTCGGAGGTACTGAGGGGAAAAATCCCTCAAGAATATCTATGAAAACTGACCCCATGTAAGTGAGCTGACTCGGCTAGGCTACTCAACTCATATGCCCGCCACTATTGACAAACCGCTCTTCTGAACCAAGACGTGACAAAAGCAACCCCGCTCGTCTCCACAACACTCGCAGTACGAAGAATACGGTGACACTCCTCCAAGAAACCCTGGGGCATCCTCTGTCGCCAATCCACTGAAGATAGGAGGGTGATACTTCTTGTGCCTCATAAGTCTGAGTTGTTCTTCCTCAGATGCTGCTGCCCTAACCACGGGCTGAACTAGGACCACAGGTTGTGCTGCCATGACACCTGGAACTTGACGAACATGATCTCGCTACTCTGGAGTGTAGGCGGAAAGAGTCTGAACTCCTCCCCTGATCTGTAGAGTAGCTGGGGCACCTGGAATAAATCCCGCCAGAGTCACTGTACCAAATTATACTCAGAAACTGCGTCCAGGTCCTTCTGAAGGTCGGAGGTAACAACAAGCACCTCCAGTACCTGTCCCCCAACTGGAATTACTGGCGGCACTCCAACAGCTGCTCTGGTTGGTGCCTAAAATGCGACACGCGCTCCTCGTCGACCTCTGCCTCTACCCCTAACGACATCTGTCTCGGAGGTAACATCATCAGGAAACGCAGCTCTTGTTCTCACCATCAGTGAGAGAATGGAATGAAAATTTCAAACTTCAAGATCAATGATCTCGCATGATAAGAATGAAGGAAGTGAAATTATCCTAATAGTTCTGTAGCCTCTCGAAGATAAGTACATACGTCTCTGTACCGATCCGCAAGACTCTACTAAACCCGCTTATGACTCGTAGAACCTATGAACCTAGAGCTCTGATACCAACTTGTAACGACCCAATTTCCCTCTGTTGGGTATCGTGACGGCACCTAGTCTTAAGGTTTAGGTAAGCCTAACATTTAGTAAACATAGATCATAATATCGAAACTTTTAAATTCTTTTTGAAATAAATCTCTATACATTACATATCTTCCCAAAACCTGGTACGTACAAGTCATAAGCTTTAAAGAATTTACATGAAAACTCCTAAAATACCACTGTTCGGAAATAAGTACAACATTTTGAATAGAGAAAATAAGACGCTGACTCCGAAAATCGCGAACGCTGAAGCGATTTTACCTTGAGTCTCCGTAGCATCAACCGCGCTGCTAACAATCGATCGGCCGACTATGCAAAACCTGGAATCTGTACAAACATGTGCAGAAGAGTAGTATGAGCACACCACAACGGTGCCCAGTAAGTATCAAGACTAACCTCGGTGAAATAGTGACGAGGACTAGTCGAGACACCCACTGGTCAAGTAAACTAAACAAGTATAAATATAGGAATAACAGAATATGGCCTCTATCTAATGACTACACAATATAATTAACACAGAACAAGTACAAAGCGGAAGGAAATACAACAGTAACAGCGGAACATCGTACTAATACCCAGAAGAATGGAATGGAACACAAACCAAAAATCGGAAACCACAATACGGTGAGAACAAGTAGTAATTCAGCACTGCAATAGTTTTCCACATCAGGCCTTAGCCAACAACCCCAAATAATTGGTCAAAACTTCGAGTGTAGAATTTCACCCGGAAGTTTATATTGAAAGATTAATAATATAATCATTTCAATAGAAAATTACCTTGAGATATACTTCCTCCGAATATATATATATATATATTTTTTTTTTTTTTAGGAAAAATATTCTTCAAACATAATTCCTTCAAGATAAATGCCTTTCAAATATATTTTTCAAATAAATGTCTTTCAAACATAGTTTTCTGCAAGATACATACTTTTCAAATATACCTTTCAAAATAACAGTCTTTCAAACATAGTTTTCTTCAAGGCAAATGATTTTCAGCTATACTTTTCCAATAATTATGATCGTAATTTCCTCAAGATAAATCCACCGGAATTTCGTCCGTAGTTCAGAAATCATCATACAGTACAGGGGGGCGGGGGTCTCCCAGAATACGTCCGTAGTCCCCAAAAGTGAATATGCAGTGCTGGGGGGATCTCCCAGAATACGTCTGTAGTCCCCAAAGTAAATATGCAGTGCATGGGGGATCTCCCGGAATACGTCTGTAGTCCCCAATTTAAATATGCGATGCAATCAACAGAGATAACAACCATAATACGGCAGAGACAACGTAAATTGCCACAACAATCATAAGGCAACAAAAGATAGAAATGTAATGTACGACGATCAAATCAATACAAGAACTTAAATCACAAGAATGGTAAAACTCAATCACAAGGGATAACCACTGAAAGGAAATAATAGGCGTAAAGAAAAAAACTTAACCGGGGAGAGACACGACGTAACAACGAATTCACAGTATTCAAGTCCACAATAAGATGTCATCACAAGTCAAGAGATTCCAAGTACAAGCCAGTCGACTAAGGGGTAGGTTATCTAAATTTCCTTTTTAAGGTTGAATAGTTATGAGAGATTTTCCACAAACCAAATAAGATAAGTAGCTAAAGACAATCCTAACTCCAATTACTGCTAAACAATTATAAGGCGAGATATTACTAATTTTTGTTAAATAGGCACTTTATGAAGAAAAATATAGCATGATGATAGGAGAGGTAAATTCTTCAATTAAGACTAAATAGAAAACAAAGGAAAATCTGAAAGCAAGTAATTCTAAATCAAGCAGGAAGAGATGAAACTAGGAATCAGGAACTAAGTCATAACCATTACAACTTCATACACAGGGAATATAACGACCTAATAACTCTAAAAGGAAAACTACATACAAACAAGTCCGAGTACGCACTCGTCACCTCGCGTACACGGGCTACAGTCAACATAGGAGACTCAAATCCTAAGGGATATTTCCCCCCCACAAGGTTAGGCAAGATATTTACCTCGAAGACGACAATCTGGTACTCTAAAATAGACTTCTCGGGTGAAAAGGCCTCCGGACGGCTCAAATCCAACTAGAACAACTTAAAAATACACATAAAACTTACAAGGAACTATTCCGGGTAATAAAGTTTAGATCTTTACAAAAATCTAAAAATAGACCCAAAATTCGACCCCAAGACCCGCACCTCGGAACCCGTCAAATTTTACAAAAATCCGAATACCTATTTCAATATGAGTTCAACCATACAAAACTTACCAAATTTCGATACCATTTCGTCCCTCAAATCATGAAATTTCATTTTGAGAATTTTCTTCAAAAACTATTATTTTTTTTAACCCAAAACACAACTTAAATGACAAAAACAAAGATAAAAATCATGGAACACATATAATTCTAGGTGAAGAACACTTACCCACTCGATTAGCTTGAAAATCCCAAAAAATCGCTCCCAAATCCGAAGTCCAAAGCTCAAAATGTGAAGAAAATGGCTAACCCTCGTTTATAAGAATCTGCCCAGGACCTCCGCGCCTGCGACCACTTAGCCGCATCTGCGCAAATCGCAGGTGCGCGATACTAACCGCACCTATGCTCTTTCTCGCTCCTGCGCCCAAGAAACTGCTGCTGCGGGGACCGCACGTGCGCCCCAATGTTCCGCACCTGCGGAGGCTGTCCAGTCCGCTTATTCTCGCACCTGCTCGATATTTTCCGCACCTGCGGTTCGCTATCCGCAGGTGCGGTCACACCAGAACAGCAGCACCGACTGCATTTCCAAACTTCAAACTTACCGTTAACCATCCTAAACCACCCCGAGCCCCTCGGGGCCTCAACCAATTACACCAATAGGTCACATACCAATACATGAACTTAGTAGAACCTTTGGAACACCCAAAACAACATCAAAACGCCGAATCAATCTCGGATTCAAGCCTAAGAATTTCTAAACTTCTAAAATTCGCCAACGATGCCGAAACCAACCAAATCACGTCCGAATAACCTGAAATTTTGCGGACACGTCACAAATGATGCTACGAACCTATTCCAACTTTTAGAATTCCATTTCGACCCCGATATCCCAAAAAGTCAACTGTGGTCAAACTTTTCCATTTTCCAACTTTCACCGAATTACCTCAAATTACTCTACGGGCCTCAAAAACCAATTCCGGACGCGCGCCTAAGTCTTAAATCACCATACGAAGCTGTTGACATTACCCAAAACTCATTCCAAGACCGTTTACACAAAAGCCAAACCTCTGGTCAAACCTCATCGCTTAAGCTTCAAAAATTAAAATCCCTTTTCCAATTCGACTCCGGGCCGTCCGGTAACTGAATCCAACCATGCACGCAGGTCGATATACACAATGTGAAGCTTTTCAAAACCTTACGCCACCGATCGGAGCTTAAATTCTCAAAACGAACTAGTCGGGTCGTTACGTTTTGGCTGCTTATATGTCACGACCCAAAATCCTAACTCAGGTCGTGATGGCGCCCAACACCGGAGTCAGGCAAGCCAACCCTTAAATTACTAAGAATTTTCCATATTTACTTAAACATTCCAACGTATAACACGTTTTTCGAATCTTAAACATTTAATGAAGAGGGTAATTAGCCAATTTTAACAAAAGCCGATATATATATATATATATATATATATATATAGAGAGAGAGAGAGAGAGAGAGAGAGAGAGATCCGTAAACCAAAATATCTACAACGTGTGTGCCAGGAACTAGTGTCACAAGTCCTACGGGCATACTAACAAAATATACAATAGAGATGTCCCACTGTCTGAAGTAATAGACGGGAAATAACAAAAGAAGACTTCATGGTGCTGTCGAGGATCGTCAGGAGGAGCAGCTCACCGTGAAGTCAGGTCCAACTATACTCAGAATCAAGCTCCGGTCTGGTAACCAGATGCACCAGCCTCAGGACCTGTACAATAAAGTACAGATGCATAGCATGAGTACATAAATAAATATGTACCCAGTGAGTATCCAGTCTAATCTCGAAGAAGTAGTGACGAGAGGTCGACTTGACACTCACTAGGGTCCAACAATATAATTAACAAGATATGGTAACATCAATAAGCATACGAGGATGATAAAACAGTAAACTTTGAAGTAACTGCAATACAAATAAAAACTGGAAGTAAATAGACAATAACTACTTCATTTCCCCCCCAAATATCTGCCAACTCAATATCCATGAAAATCATTAACAACTTAGCATGCGCATACGGGATAAGGACAACCGGCCTGAGCAATCATAATAATCATATCTGTGCACTGCCGAGGGTCGAACGGCCCGAACCATAATTTCATTTTTCAATCTCGCCGTGGCGTACGGACCGCTCCCATGAGAGTGGGGTAAATAACACTTCGCTCGCGGAATGTAAATTGCGAAGCAGTCACATGCACACACAATATTCTTCATAAATTACTTTCCAGTGAACAATTCCTTTAAAATTCTCAAATTCTAGGATCTCAGAGAAACAAAGCCGCATATAACATAAATTCATAAAGCATATAGTTCATTTCAAGGAAAAACACAAGGCATGGTTCAGGCCTAACTACCCAAACGTAACAATAATAGCCGCTATGTACGGACTCTCGTTACTTAGTGCGTACGTATCCCCCAAAAACATTAGCACATAGTCATTTAAATCACCTATGGAGACAATTCCCTCTTACAAGGTTAGAAAGGAGACTCACCTTGCGTCGAACCTACTCCCAGGGTCAAGAATGCACCCGCAACTCCGAACTCGCCACCCAAGGACTCGAAACTAGCCAAATGTTACATAAATATATCAATTTATATTCAAAGGTATGATTTTCTCCTATCTACTTAATTAATTCATCCTACTCGAAGAAATCCCAAAATTCACCCCCGGGCCCACATACTCAGATTCTGAAAATTCTCGAAGGAAACACTCGCCCGTAACCTAAGGAGCGTTAATATATGGTTTTTGTATGATTCCATGGATAATTAACGGGTAATTCCCTAAATTCTCAAAAGCCCTAGGTTACTATTCTAACTTTTGATTTTTCACTAATTAGAGGGTTAATCTAACTAGAAATTAATGCATTAAACTAACATTAGGGTAGAATTCACTTACCTTATAGTAGTTAGGTCGTGCAGTCCTTTTTTCCAAGCTCCCAAGGTCTTTAATGGTGGAAAGAAATGGAGGAAATGAGCTAATCCCGTGCTTTTAAAGAACTCACTGCCTATAGTGGTTCCGCACCTGCGGCTCAAGGAACGCACCTGCGAAAATGGGACAAGGGCCTGGGCTCGCACCTGCGGACAGGAGTCCGCACCTATGGAAAAGGGCCCCCACCTGCGAGGAACAGGCAGCCCACCTGGGGTCGCACCTGCGACTGGGCAACCGCACTTGCGGTCACACCAGATCAGGTGCACCAACAACTGTTTCAGCTGGTTTTTAGCCCCGTTTGGTGCCCGAGAGGCACCTGAGCCCACTCGAGCCCCCGTACAAATATACCAACAAGTCCTAAATCATAATACAGACTCGCTCGAGCCTTCAGAACACTCAAAACAACGCTAAAACTCAAAATCACACCTCAAAACCCCTAAAGATCAAACTTAAGAACTTCAAGTTCTTGAATTAGATATCAATGCGCCGACCGACCTATACTACTCGAAATGACACCAAATTTTGTGAGCAAGTCATAATTGACATAACAGAACTATTCCCGGTTTCAGAATTCCATTCGGACCTCGATAACACACAAACACGTCCCAAACCACAATATGAACTTAAGGAATCTCTTATTTTGATATTAGGCGCCGAAACACTCCCGGGTCATCCAAAACCCATTCCGAACATATGCCCAAGTCTAAAATCATCATACGAAGCTACTGGAACCGTCGAAACTCGATTCCGAGGTTGTTTACTCAAAATATTGACCGAAGTCAAACTTGGCCAAAAAGGCCAACCTTAAGGAACTAAGTGTTCCTATACCACTCTAAACACTTCGGAATCCCGGACCACCCGTCCTCTAAAGTCCTAAATCATAATAAGCCGCTACGGGAAGTCTCATTTAGGGGAACGGGGTCCTAATATGAAAAATGACCGGTCGGGTCGTTACATTATATCTCAATATCTATAAGGAATTAGGAGATGACCCAAACATGGAAGTTTTAGATCTTCATGTCTAGTGTCCATAACATCAAACCATTTGTCATTTAGAGTTTTGTACAAAATGTTATGTCAATTATACTAAAGACTATCTGAGAAGAGTTTGGAAATGATTTTTGAGAAGTTTATTCATCGCGAACGCGATGGGGGGCTTGCGAACGCGTTGAAGGATCGCCTGGGAAATGTATAAGTTTGCAAAAATGAGTTTGGTTCATTTCATCTCATTTCCTCCATGGGAGCCGACCTAGGAGCGATATTGGAGCTCCATCTTCATCATCCATGTAAAGCTAAGTGATTCCCACATATTGCTAGTTAAATACTTGGATTTTTTATATATATATATATATATATATTCATGAAAAATTAGTGAAAACACCGGATTTTGGTAGAAAACTTAGAAATTTGTATTTTTGGATTTTGACCACGAAATTGGACATGGGATTTGGAATAAATTATATATTTGAGTTCGTTAGGTTATGGGTAAAGTTTATCTTCAAAAATTTACGGAATCCGGGCACGTGGGTTCGAGCGTGATTTTATCGACTTTTCAAGTGGAGTTGAGAAATTGTTTAAATTGAATTGTTGTGAGTATTAGAGTATATTTTTATGGGTTTGCCCATTTATTGACTATTTTTGGAGCGTTGGACATTGGTTAGAGTTGTTGGAAAGGCTTGGAAGCCGGCTATGGAAATTCGGAGCGAGGTAAGTCTTTTTCCTAACCTTGTAAGAGGGAATTAACTCCATAGGTGAATTAGATTATTATGTGCTTGTATTTGTGGGGGCTACGTGTGCACGAGGTGATGAGAGTCCGTACGTAGCTACTAGTTATGCCTATGTCCGAGTAGTTTTAGGCTTACATCATGCCTTGTTGATATTACTATTGATTTATGTCTATTTTTTGCTTTGAGAAGGAACGGGATTGAGTATGCCTATTAAATACTTTTGAAAGGAGTTAAAATTGTTATAACGATGGGGATCTTGAAAGCTTTCATGAAAACTTCATATTTTGAAAAGAATGTAAGAATGCTTTAATAACTTGATATATCTACATTTTTACCGCGTCGCAGGTATGATTCGCGAGTGGGGTATTTCTATAAATTTATATTTTACCGCATCACAAGTATGATTCACTAGCGGGGTATTTCTTTAAATTTTTGTTTAACCGTGTCGCATGAATGATTTGCTAGCGGGGTATTTCTTTAAATTTATGTTTAACCGCATCACATGTATGATTCGCGAGCGGGGTATTTCGTTAAATTTATGTTTAACCACGTCACATGAATGATTCGCGAGCGGGATGTTTCTTTAAAATTTTTGTTTAACCGCGTCGCATGGATGATTTGCGAGCGGGGTAATAGATGCATCCATGGTTCGCGCCGTTCTACCCTCGGCAGTGCACAATTTACATTTATGGTGGATTGGGCCGAACGTCCTCGGTGGTATTTGTGTGTGATAATAGGACAGGAAGTCCCTTTTTATAAGTAGTATAATTTCATTGTTTGTGTGATTATGTGTTTTAAAGGAAGGAAGTGGTTTAAGCTCTTAAATATGGTGAAGACTTGTTCAATTATTTCTTGTTCTAAATCCTATTGTTGTATATCATACTTAATTAGAATATTATAATATCATATTATTGGCCCTTAGTAAGTGTCGAAATCGACCCCTCGTCACTACCTCTTCGAGGTTAGGCGGGATACTTACTGGGTACGCGTTGTTTTCGTACTCATACTACACTTGTTGTTCATTTTTATGTACAGGTACATATATGGATAATGGCCTTGTGGGCGCAACAACGTGGTTGATACATGGACTTAGGTGAGTTGCATCTTATGAGACGATCTGCAGCTACCAGAGTCTCCTTTTAGATTACTTATATCTTCCTTTCTGTCCAAATTTATATTCCAGACAGTTGTTGTATTTTATTTTACTTCCTAGCAAAAGCTCATGTACTTGTGACACTGGGTTCTGGGATGAGTATGGGATTATTCAGTATTTAAATTCCTTAAAGATGTCATTTTTACCCAGCGCAGTTCATTATTTATTGTTTAATGTAAGGAAATTAATGATTTCAAAAATACAAAAAAAATAAGGATTTAATTTACTATTTAGTGTTGGCTTGCCTGATAGTGGTGTCCGGCGCCATCATGACCTTTAATAGATTTTTGGGCCGTGACAACACGGTATCAGAGCACTAGGTTCCCTTAGGTCTCACGAGTCATGAGCAAGTCTAGTAGAGTCTTGCGAATCGGTACAGAGACGTATGTACTTATCTTCGAAAGGCTACAGGGTTGTTAGGAGCACTTCCCTTCTCGATTCCCCATCGTGCGGTTTGATTCCTTTAAGGCTTGTTCCTTCATTTCCTTCTAATTCAATTTTACGCGGCATGAAGTGCTTGTTATAAATCGGGAATTTGAGGAATTGTAATGGTACTACAAATGTGGTGCAGAATGTTTCTCCCCCTGTGTATTTGATTGAGGCTTTTGCTGCTGCCTTGCGGAAGGACGTTATGTCGTTTCAGCTTAGTATTAGTATTACCTAAGGTTTTTAGATTTGGCCCTGGTTGTTATGGTGATTCATGCGCTGCTATCGCACAATGGTTGTGGAATGGTAGGATGCTTATATAGGTGTCGGGACAGTGAGTGACCTGAAGGGAGGGGTTACTTAGTGTATGATTCAGAGATTCAGTATTTTATTTTCGGAAGAGGAAAGGCAACCGGACTATGAATGTTCAGGTTTGGGTTGATACAGTAACGAGACTTGGTGTTTTCAAGTGTGGTGGAATTTACATACATGACGTGGATTTGTCGTCCTTGATTGAATGTGTTAAGTTCGCCAGTGTCATGGTCTTCATCAATTTGCCTTCGGGGCATAGTAGTGTGAGATGGTGCCGGAGAAGCGGTTGTCAGAGATAGCGGAGTGTAGAAATTTCGGGATTTAAATGGGTATTTCTAATGTTGATGGCTCGAGGAAGATGATCTTTGTAGGAGTTTAAAGTTGATAGCGATCTATCGGTTCAAGTGCTACAGATATAGATTTGGAATTGGGAAAACAATTGGGCAACGAAGGACGAGAAGGACATGTGGGAGGTGTTTTGCGGTGGTTGAATTGCTAGAAGGTCAAGTATGAACAACAGAAGTCAAAGAGTTTCTTAAAGGAGAGGGTTTAACCAAAGTGGGAGACTGGTAGAGTAACATATGTGTTCTGTGGTAGGATGGCCACACGCCTTAAGGATAGTTTGGAGCCATTTGGGAATTCATGGCGGACAGGGACTAGGTCCACGAATTTTATTTAGATGCAATATGACTTCGAGTCTTGAATGCATTGTTGGACTTTAGGCTAATGTCAATAGGGAATAAGGAATCTTGGTGGTCCCACAGTTATATAATTGTATCTTCAAACTAAGTGGGAGAGCCCCGCCGTCTATGATTGGATTACGTGGTTGTCTACTTGTGCGATTTTTGGTTATCGATGCATTGCTGGGTTATTACGATTAAGGAAAGAAAACGTTAGTGATAATTTGAGAAAATGATTGAGGAAGCTATAATTGGCCTAATCGATTCATGTTCAGGATTTGGGAAGGCTCAGAGTCTATGCTTCGTGTGGATGTGATGTACAAGGAAAGGAATTCATCCGATTGCTTCTTTAAGAGGGTGTTCATGTGCTAGAAAGCCTTGGAGTTTGGTTATATCCGGGACTGAGTCAGAGTGGGTGACTCTCACCAACGGTCCTAGCGGATTTAAAAGGCAAGTGCGGTGCTTAAGGATTTCGAGTCCGTAGTGAGATTAAATATCTAGATTTTGCAATGAGTTACGAAAGGGGTTTGGAGTGTTCCATATTGTGTGCGGTTTGCAGTGCAACATTGGAGGAATGGGGGAATGGTGACATCAGATCTATGGGGGGAATTTATCAGAATGAGTGCACCAGTTGAAGATGCGAGAGTCACACAAGGAGGGTATGAGATGGTTCGTGGGTTTGAGACAATGTGGTCTCGTGAAATGGGGTCATTCAGGATGAGCACGGGTTGAGTTCATTATATTGTCAATGAAGCCATTGTTATTTCCAAGGGAATCCATAGTAAATTTGAAGCAATTGGTTCGGTTAGCAACGATTGAAGTGGCATGATGTTGGCAATGATCAGTTCCTTCAGCGTGTTAAGTTATTCATGTGAATTGTGGCGGTATGGAAGTGAATCCCGGAAGTAGTTATAGAGATATAGACCACTACTTGGGGATTGTATTTTCTGTGTTATGGGAATTCGGTTGCGCGTTGCAATGGTTCTTATGGGATGAGCTAAGTAAAAGGTTTCTATATGATGAAGGAATTTCGTATTAGTAGTTCGGGAGTTATGATGGAATTATTGTATTCTTACGGATTGGTGTGTTAGGTGCAGTGAACAACATGGGAATTTGAAATGGAGGATCAAAGTTGCGGTTCGGCGTAATCATGAATGTCACGAGCTCGGATGAGTAGGAAAGGATTCAGATGTTTAGAGTAAGCTGGCATTGTCTTTTGCGTCACTTGAGATCGGTGTTCTGTGTAAGGGGCTTTGTGTACTGATTTACGGCTTCTTGATTTTCTTTACAACATTAGTATGGTTGGTGGTATGGAGGTAAAGACTTATTACCCAGTGCAGAGGGTCTTGGGAGTGTATCTCATGGGAAGATTGTATAAGTGTGACATACAGTCACTTCATTGATTAAAGATTGAAACTAAGTATGGAGATTTGGTACTATCGCTAATGTGAGAGTCTAGGCCTGAAAGGCGCTCTATTAAGTTGGTTGTGAAATGTTGAAGTTTGTTCCGGATTCGACGGTTGTTCTTGTGTGTCATGGGAAATAGGTTATTTGACTCCTTGAGAAGGTATTTGCCCAAACATGGTATGATCAGAATCAGTTTGAGGTCCGTTGGTGGGTCCAAACGTGGATGTGTACTGTACACCAGCCTGGGTGTGTTCATTCAGCATAGCATTCCTTATGGAGGAGTATTTGGGCGTTGGATGTTATCTTCGTCGTCAGCTACTTTATGTAATACTCTATTGTGCAGTTTGTGGTGTTGTGAGAGCAGGATGGCTCTCGAGATGCAGGTCATTTATTGCATCGTAGTTGGGCTTGAGTTTCTTAGCATATGGCGTTATCCGTCTCCCCAGGATTTGCATATTGCACTTCGCGTGCTTATGGTCGTTATTCAGGTATTTCGTAATTACGAGCATTTTAGCACGACAAGTATTTTATTATAGATTTTTATGTGTGGATCGGGTGGCACGCCGCCATGGGTATTTTTCTTGGATCGTGTGTAACGCCGCCACGGGTATCATGGTTGGATCGGGTTGCACGCCGCAACAGTATCATGGTTGGATCGGGTTACACGCTACAACAATGTGATGTTGAGTGCAGTTCCCTGTACCTAATCTTGTGTCTTTTGTTTCTTAAATTTTGAGGAAGGTTCATAGTATCCTTACGGTTGTCTAATTAGCTATGTGGGTTGAGTAGTTCTTTCCAGGGTTCGTTCCCTTATTTATCACATTTGAGTTTGTAGCTTGTTGGCACATTGTGACATTATATGAGACTTTTGGCAGTGCCTGAGGTGGCTTATCGCCTGAGCAAGTTGTACTGGGTGAGACGAGATTATTGGACCTGATATCAATGCGTCATATTTATATGCATTATATTTGAGAGAAAATATCGTTATTTGGTTCATAATGAGGTAGTGGTTCTTATCAGGAGGAGAGACTCATTGATTTGTTGACTCGGCAGTTTGTCATGAATTTACACATCTTTTCCGTTGTGGCATATTGCAAGAGTCGGAACAAGACTTATATGTGTCATGAGGTGTGTTATGGGCATCAAATTCGTGGAATTGTGGCTATTACTGCCAAATGGTGTTGTTAATGTTAGGTGAATTATGTAGTGCATGGTGTGGATTCAGAACAGGTATACAATCATGTATTGGTACATCGTGTGGTGATAGGTATGGTGGTTGTATGTTGGAACAGACCTGGTATAGGATTTCCGGTGTTGGAATTTGGCTAGAAGGCTTATTTGACTAAATAAAGAGGAGGAATGGCAGGTTTGCTTGAGCTGATGTGCTCAACTAGATTGTGGGAGCACAGGTAGGTGCACAAGGTGTTAAACAATGATGTTGGACAACTCCGAAGTAGTTCCTAGTACGTTTGAGGACAAACATAGATTTAAGTGGGGGAGAATGTACCAACCCTACCCGTCATTTTGAGATCTAGCGCGTCGTTTGGCGGGTAGAGGCCACGAGTAGCCTCACTTCAGGTATTATGACTTGCATGCGTGGTCGGATTTTAATTCGGGAAGTTCGGAGAGGATTTGGAAAGAGAATTCTCTTTGCGGAAGCTTTAAGTTGGAAGAATCTGACTAAGGGTTGATTTTGAGTAAAAAACCTCGGAATCAGGATTTGAAAGTTCCAGTAGGTTCGTATGATGATTTTGGAGTTAGGCGTTTTTCTGGATCGACTTTTGGATAGTTTGGGAGCGTTTTGGCACTTATGGTGGAAGATTGGAATTTTGAAAGAATTTCATAAATTTGGGTTGGAGTGAATTTCAATGTTATCGATGTTCGTTTGGGATTCCGAGTCTGGGAATAGCTCCGTATGGTGATTCTAGTATTGGGAGCGCGTTCGGAAGTGGATTTGGAGGTCATTTTGGAGTCATTTGGCGGAAGTTAGAATTTGAAGGTCTTAAGAAGTTTAACCGGAAGTGCACTTTTTGATATCGGGGTCGCATTCTGATTCCGAAAGTTAGAGTAGGTCCGTAACGTCGAATGTGACTTGTGTGCAAACTTTGAAGTCAATCGGACATGATTTGATAGGCTTCGGCATCGAATGTAGAAGCTTGAAGTTCTAAAGTTCATTAAGCTTGAATTGGGGTGAGATTCATGATTTCCATGTTGTTTGATGTGATTTGAGGCCTCGAGCAGGTCTGTGTTATGTTATGAGACTGATTTGTGTGATTGGACGGGGCTACGGGGGCCTTGGGTGTGTTTCAAGGTGGTTTCAGATCATTTCGGGCTGTTTTACAATAGTTGATGCTGGTGTATGGTGTTGTTCTTCGCATTCGCGAGGATCCTCTCACGTTCACGAAGAAGTATTTGGCTTCAGGGATTTTGTTCTTCGCGTTCGCAAAGAGATTCTAGAGTTCGCGAATAAGAAAATATCTGTTACGCAGGTCTGACTTCGGAGGCTCATATCTCACAATCTATAAGGTGTTTGAAGAAGATTCTAAAATTAAGGTTGTATCCCTTTGTGTCTAGTTTTCATAAAGGTAAACTATTTTGTATTTTCATTTGTCTACAAAGAGTTATGGCTGATGGACTACAGGCTATCCGGGAAGATGAAGAAGACATTTGTGTTGCACAAGGCTGACTTTGGCAGCTTATATCTCAAAATCTACCAGGAATTGGGAGATAACCAAAACATGAAAGTTTTAGATATTGATGTCTAATTTTCAAAAATTCAAATCATTTGTCACTTGGAGTTTTGTACAAAACGTTATGGATATTATACTAGAGGATGTCTTAGAATAATTTGGAAATGACTTTTGAGAAATTTGTTCATCGCGAACGCGATAGGGGGCTCGCGAATGCGATGGGGGGCTTGAGAAATCTTTGAAGGATTGCCTGAGCAGTGTATAAGTTTGCAAAATGAGTTTGGTTCATTTCCTCCATGGGGAACCAACTTAGGAGCGATATTGGAGCTCCATCTTCATCATACATGTCAAGGTAAGTGATTCCCACATATTGCAAGTTAAACACTTGGATTTTATATATATATATATATATATATCATGGAAATTCATGAAAAATTAGTGAAAACTTGGGGTTTTGGTAGAAAACCTAGAAATGGTTATTTTTGGATTTTGACCACGAAATTGGATATGGGATTTGAAATAAATTATATATTTAAGTTCTTGAGGTTATGGGTAAAGTTTATCTTCAAAATTTTCGGAATCCGGGCACGTGGGCTCCAGCGTGATTTTATCGACTTTTTGGGCGGAGTTGAGAAATTGTTTAAATTGAAT
This sequence comes from Nicotiana paniculata, assembly GCA_005239505.1. NCBI lineage: Eukaryota > Viridiplantae > Streptophyta > Magnoliopsida > Solanales > Solanaceae > Nicotiana > Nicotiana paniculata. The sequence continues at coordinate 2,596 of MDKI01236455.1, read as the reverse complement.
TTTCGTGAGTATTAGAGTATATTTTTGTGGGTTTGCACATTTATTGACTAGTTTTGGAGCGTTAGACATCGGTTAGAGTTGTTGGAAATGCTTGGAAGCCGGCTATGGAACTTCGGGACGAGGTAAGTCTCCTTTCTAACCTTGTAAGAGGGAATTAACCCCATAAGTGGATTAAATTATTATGTGCTTCTATTTGTGGGATCTATGTGCGCACGAGGTGCCGAGAGTCCATATGTAGCTACTAGTTATGCCTATGTCCGGGTAATTTTAGGCTTACATCATGCCTTGTTGATATTACTATTGATTTATGTCTATTATTTGCCTTGAGAAAGAACGGGATTGAGTATGAGTATTTAAGATTATTAAATACTTCGGAAAGGAGTTGAAATTGTTATAACAATGGGGATCTTGAAAATTTTCATGGAAATTTCATATTTTGAAAAGAATGGAAGAATGCTTTAATAACTTGAGAAATCTATATTTTTACAGCGTCACAAGTATGATTCGCGAGCGGGGTATTTCTTTAAATTTATGTTTAACCGCGTCGCAGGAATGATTCGCGAGCGGGGTATTTCTTTAAATTTATGTTTAACCGCGTCGCAGGTATGATTCACGAGCGGGGTATTTCTTTAAATATATGTTTAACCGCATCGCATGAATGATTCACGAGCAGGGTATTTCTTTAAATTTATGTCTGACTGCGTTGCATGGATGATTCACGAGCGGGGTAATAGATGCATCTATGGTTTGCGTCGTTCAACCCTCGGCAGCGCACAATTTACATTTATGTTGGATCGGGCGAACGTCCTCGGTAGTATTTGTGTGTGATAATAGGACTGGAAGTCCCTTCTTATAAGTAGTATAATTTCATTGTTTGTGTGATTATGTGTTTTAAAGGAAGGAAGTGGTTTAAGCTCTTAAATATGGTGAAGACTTGTTTAATTATTTCTTGTTCTGAATCCTATTGTTGTATATCATGCTTATTAAAATTTTATAATATCATATTATTGGCCCTTAGTAAGTGTCGAAGTCGACCCCTCGTCACTACCTCTTCGAGGTTAGGCGGGATACTTACTGGGTACGCGTTGTTTTCGTACTCATACTACAGTTGCTGTACATTTTGATGTACAAGTACTTGTATGGATAGTGGCTTTGTGGGTGCATCGGCGTGGTTGATACGGGGACTTAGGCACCTCAGAATCTTATGAGACGATCCACAACCAACAGAGTCTCCTTCAGAGTACTTGTATCTTCCTTTCTGTCCAAATTTATATTCCGGAAAATTGTTGTATTTTATTTTACTTCCTAGCAAAAGCTCATGCACTTGTGACACCGGGTTCTGGGATGACTATGGATTATTCAGTCTTTAAATTTGTTAAAGACGTCATTTTTACCCAGTACTGTTCGCTATTTATTTTTTAATGTAAGGAAATAAATGATTTCAGAAATACAAAAAAATGAGGATTTAATTTACTATTTAGTGTTGGCTTGCCTGATAGTGGTGTCCGGCGCCATCACGAACATTAATAGATTTTTGGGTCGTGACACAACCCCCTCGATCACGGTCGTTTCCGGCAGGAAGGAAAAGAATCAAGCTTCGATTTTGGATGGAATCGTCTCTATAGACCCAACAAGCACCGTATTGTTGCTCAGAAAGTGTCAATTTTGGTAAATCCTAAATTCTTTTTTTTTTTTCATTTCTTACATTTGCGATTTGGGGTTTTCTGGAGGGATTCGTTCATGTGCTTGTTCAATATCGATTGGGTTGTGTATCACCATATCTTATATGGCGTGGTGGTTATATTCACTTCTTGGACTACCTCTGTGCTCTGTATTTTAGAATTTCGTCGGACTGGCGACCTAATGTTTACTGATAACCTGTGGTCGATTGTCTTTTGGTCATAGATGTTTGCTGGAATTGAGGCTTACTTTTTTTTATTTCGATCATAAGTTTCAAACTATTAAAATGAGACATTGCATTTTTGCATGTAGGTAACATGAGCAAGAAATCAATTGCTAAGAAACATATTCTTTCGGCAAAGAAGGCAATTACACCGCCTTCAGAGCCTCCAAACGGGAAAGGAAATGCAGAAACACAAGAACCATCACCAAGTAAAGAATATGCAGAGCCTTCAAAAATTGCTACCAGAAAACGAAATGTAGATACTTCTAAAAATTCTCCCCTAGTAAAAGGAAATGCTGAGATTTCTAAGTATGATTGGAGGTAAAAGAACAAAGATCCATCAAAGTCTACTGGTAAAAAAATAACAAGATCAAGGTCTAGATTAGTTGATGAGGACATACCTGTTAGTAGAATATATATTTCACGGAGCTTAGCATTAGATTGATGATGAGGAGGAAGATGACTGATGTGTGGCTAGAATTCGTGATTTTAAGCATTATTTACCTCGCATTTTATGTACTTTAATGATAAAATACACGTCGTACCCACAGGGACTTGTGATTAACTATCCACTCAACTAAACTCAAACAAATATTTAACTCGAATTTATCTAAAATAGTAAATCAAAATATTAAATAAACAACTAACTTAACGATGAATTCAAGGTAAATTGATATTCTAGAGTTATGGGTT